>JAQGBJ010000133.1:0-63088 GCA_034698345.1 Sphaeridia pumilis
ATCTCCTTCCTTCCATTAGCTCACATGTTTGAGCGGTGCTGTCAAATTGCCATGTACATGAATGGAGGCTGCGTCGGTTTCTTCAGCGGCGATATTCGCAATCTCCCCGACGATATGAAGGCACTCAAACCCACCGTCACCCCCACTGTTCCACGTCTCCTAAACCGCATCCACGACAAGGTACGATGAAACATCCTGTTCCGGCTCAAATTTCAGACTAAAGAACACATTTCTGGAACGGCTTTTAACTAAATACTTTTTTCCCAATGCTCCTTCAGGTTATGAGCCAAGTGAATGGTTCCGTCTTCAAAAAAACTTTGCTTCGGATGGCTGTCAACAGCAAAATGAACGACTTGAAGCGAGGAATTCTTCGGAAAAATACAATCTGGGATACTCTTGTTTTCCGCAAAGTCCAGGAAGGCATGGGTGGTCGCATCCGCCTTTTGGTCGTTGGATCGGCTCCACTTAGCGGAAACGTTTTGACCTTTGTTCGGTGTGCTCTCAGCTGTGTTGTAAGTGGTCATGGGCTTTGATATCAATTTAATTAATTTCTACACATATCAATTCCAATTTTTTGTGATAGGTTGTTGAAGGATACGGTCAAACAGAATGTGTAGCTCCAGCCACTCTTACTATTCAAGGGGACTGCATTCCCGATCACGTCGGCCCTCCAGTCGCTTGCTGTTGCGTCAAATTGGTCGACGTACCTGAAATGGAATACTACGCTTCGGCGGGCCAAGGTATTGGAAAATTTGCAAAAATAGCTTATAAAATAGTTTTCTCCAAGTGGAAACACTGCTTGAACAAAACAAATTGCCTGCCACAAAATGGGACCTAATTATACAGTATCCACCAACTGCCGTTGTTCTTTCAAGTTCCACGCCAAAAGTGACTTTCTTTGAAGGCGCCTAATTTGAGAATATATTGGCAAACAGTTTACTAGCATTTCCCCCCGGTTTCTCGTCGACACGCTTTGTTACGTGGTAATTGATTTCCTTTGATCTCTCACTAAACTATTGTTTGCCGTCTCTGTCAACAGGCGAAGTGTGCGTCAAAGGTACCAACGTTTTCAAAGGATACTTCAAAGACCCAGAACGAACAAGGGAAACATTGGACAAAGACGGCTGGCTTCATACAGGCGATATTGGCATGTGGTTACCAGTAAGTGTTTTTCGCAAATTTTCTCTCTCATCTAGTTCATTTTCTTCTTTTTAATTAATTTCTCATCCTGTCCCACAACCTCTCACTTAATTGCCTTTAATTTTCTATTCACAGAACGGAACCCTTAAAATCATCGACAGAAAGAAACACATCTTCAAGCTCAGTCAGGGCGAATACATCGCTCCCGAGAAAATCGAAAATATATATATTCGCAGTATTTACGTGTCCCAGATTTACGTCTACGGAGAATCTCTCAAGGTAAAATTTCTCTCAAACTTTTCTCATTAATTAATTTATCTACGGTGCTCATCGCCTAGGATTCGACGGCTCACATTTCCTGATACTCATTTTCCAATGTTTACAGTCCTGCGTAGTCGCTGTCGTCGTGCCTGAAGTCGAAGCAGTGAAAGACTGGGCGGTTGATAACGATATTCCCGGCACCCTTTCCGTACTCTGTAACGATGAACGCGTAAAAGCCATGATCATGGAAGACATGATTCAGCTCGGCAAAGATGGAGGACTCAAGTCATTTGAACAGGTACGAGCTCAAGTCATTTTACTTTTCATCTCCGGTCTATCAAAATTAAATTATACTTTTTTCATTTCCTTCATTTTAATCTCGTTCAGGTCAAGGATATCTACCTTCATCCCGACCCCTTCTCGGTTCAAAACGGCTTGCTCACCCCCACACTAAAGTCCAAACGACCCCAACTCAAGACCTACTTCAAACCGCAGTTGGAGGACATGTACTCAAAACTAGACTAAAAATCCTCACTCTGTGTAGTCATCTACTCGTTTGTACTTATAACATTAGACTTTTATGCGTACCAAAGACTTGAATGAAACAAACATTGGCGAACCTAGATAATAGCAAAGTCGGTTTAGATCATCATCCAAATCGGTTGACTGTAAAACAACAACAAAAAGAACACTATTATATAATGTTGCTCATCCACATCTCCCTATAGAATATTAAGAACGTTTCTAATTATAACCTTTGTTCACAAACCTTTCCGTTATATACAATACACCCAAAATTTCCTTCTTTGTCAAATTTAGTCTTAAAACTCAAACTATACTTTTAGTTTCCTCAAATAAAAATTCCTCCTACGAAAAATTCAACTCAAGTTACTTGTTTTTAAGCCCATCGAAAATCCCAAGTAAACCCATAGTCACTTGTAGTGCTACTAAACGTACTGGAATTTGTATCAAGAAGAGAGAAAGAAGCGTGCCTGTAGTATTTCGTGTTAATTATAAGCTCTAGATAAAGTACTATAGCCATATAATAATTATAGACATTTTCCTCCTGGGGAGGATTTGGTACTGACGGTATCCCTTTTTAAATATTAATTGGTAAATATTACTGATCTGTGTTCATGTAATACTTATCTCACCTGTCGCTGTATTTACAACTCCTATTCTCCGCGTAGTCTTCTTGTTGTACCAAAAGACCCAAAAAACTTTGAGTACAATACAACACATGTAATCAAATATATACGTAACAGCTTATTCAAAACCTCAATATTCATGATCGTCGAGCAATAATGTTGTACACTTTGTATTACCTGAACGGCTGTCAGCAAAACCACATCCAAAAACACACATATACTCACTATTGGCCCTTCACATTATTTCAACAAGAAAAAAGAAAAGTAATGTGTACGCGCTCACTCAAGAAAATGTAAAGCTTGTTTGTTGTTGATCTTGTTGTTTTAGTATTCATGTGTACGGAAGCATATGAAGGGAGCTGCTGAATGTGATAGACTTTCTCCTTTATTACGGTTACGTGTAAATGTTTAGAATACATTAGAATGTATATAAATCAACACCAATTTGGCTATAACCGACAAAAGAGCTGAATAAAATATTGAACAAAACATGTAACTTTTTCTCCTCGCTAATTTATACCCACACTCCTCCACATACTTGCATAGACGAGACGGAAAATAGCATATACCAAAATACATTCACAAGGGTCATGTTAACACGAGCCAATTTAAATGGCAAATCCCAAGGAAAGTTGAAATCAGCCAAAGGCACACACATGGCCAGAATATATAGACCCTGTCGACTCATAAATCAATGCTATACGTGAGCAGGAGGGGAACGAAAAGTAAGAATAAGCGTCATTATTAACCCATCTAGACCCGCCAAAGTGTAGGCATTTTTAAAAGGAGTAGCTTCGAAAGCCGCCGTAGTAGTATTCCAGGGACAAGGTGAGCTGCTAAATAAGTAAATAGACAAGAAGGGCGAGTGTAAGTCCCAAGGTAATCTGCGTGCATGCACTACTACTTGAACAACAACAACCAGAATATTCGCGCCTATTCGCCAGGTATATCTTTCACCGACACATGGCGCTTTCTCATCCCAAATTTCTTTCTCCAAGTAACAAAAGTCATCAAATCCGGGTTGTTTATTGTTATTCTTTGAGTCTCATCGCCCTTTTCCGTACGTGTTCTCTTTCAGAGTCGTCGACGACGACGAAGACGACCGAGACTATAAGACTAGGACGACAACGACTTGATCAAAGAAACAAGATCCGTTCATAGCACCATCCTTATATATGAATCCAACCAAAATGTAATCTCATCATCCTCTTCAACTGTTTGCATTCCCAAGAAAAACAAGAACGACTTTCTCACAACCTCCATATACTTTCACCACGTCCATCTTCCTCCAAACACAAACATATACGCATTCGACCGCAAAAATACCCCGCCCAACATGGACCTGATGTTGTAGGGAGAAACGTGTGTGTACATTTCCTACATGTTGTTTAATTAGGCACACCTGCCTAAGCATTAAACCTCATGCAAAGCCACGGGCTGCTGAACAAGCAAAGATTGGAGAGAGCAAAACATTGCTTGCAACAATTTTTCCAGCTCCAAAAATTCTACACGGGAACGTATGTTTATCCAAAAGATTTTTGCAGGCCTGAGCACCTTCTTGCCCATTCTGATCCCCTGTTCATAGACCATTAAACAAGCTGGATTTTGCAGAACACAAAAGGGGCACAGGAGCTATTCAAGCTTAAGAAACATGGCATGTTCACTCTCTGTACGCACAACACGGCCAAAATCCTCAGAAATTACACACGCACTCTTCGCCTTACGCACTTTGCCGTTTACTTACGTCAAAAGCCTCCTACTTTTGCCTGTTACACTTAAATCTCGTTTCCTTTCCCCACTTTCGTCATCTCATTTTCTCCTACCTACGTCATAACTTTTGCATTCTTTTTTTCCCCTCTCTCTCCCTCACCTACTTTCCCCAAGCCCCATTCCTTCCATGTACATCTTTTCAAAAAATTCCCAAATTTTTATATACAAGAAACAACTACCGGCGGTGGTCCCTTGTCAAATTACCGTTTCGTCAAACAGGCGCCGTTGTTGGAAACAAACGCCGGAAGCGAAATACACATCAAACGTAGCCCGTCCAAACTTACAGTTTCAGCATAAACGTCATACTGACTCACGGAATGTGAATGCTGAATGCTGACTCGAAATGTATATATTCAAGTCTGTCGAGCCTCAAGTCCGTCTTTCTTTCTACCGGCTTAGCAGTTTCTCAAGCCAAAATTTCTCCTGATGATGGCTCCTCCGCTTTGTGTCATTCCCTTTTTATCCCTTACAAGTGGCTGACTGAGTCCTCCTATAGACGCTCTCATCTAATTTCCACAATTCACTTAGTTTCCTTAAGCCGCCCATAGCCCAAACTCTTCTTCTTTCACCATCGCTCCCGCCACTGACTTTCTCACCGGCTTAGCATACACTTGAGATGTATGCATTCCGTAACAGTTTCTACTTGGCCAAAACTAGCCCATACCTTCAACAAGCCTTATCTATTGCCGCTCCAGAACCAAAAAGACGTCACGACTTTTGGACAGCAGCAGCAGCAGGAGCGGCTGGAGCTGGATGGAATTAAGGCATTTGTAGGTTCTCTCTCCTGTGTGTGTGTATTTTCGCGTATCCAAAAACAAGAAGAAGCCGACACATTCCCGCACACTCCTATCTCGTAAGAGTCATCAAAAGGCAAAGTTGGCGGAAAGTCTTTCTCTATCGTAGTAATAATAACTTGATCTGCTTATGCATGTTCTTAGTCTTATATATTCTTCTTTCCTTGCTCTATGATGTTTCTCTCCTCTCGTTCCATCAATTTAAGTAAAAGGGGAAAAACTAGTGTGATTTTCATCTGCATTTTACTCAGTTGTTCTCATAGCCAAAACTATCATTCTTTCTTGCTCTTCTTCTTCTCCAGTAGCCTTGTGTTCACAGTAGGTTCGAGGGAACAAGGCCAAGAATTCACCATTCTTGTTCGCCTTTTGGCACCCTTCTAAAACTGTATATAAATTGTACGCCTTTCCAAAACAAGCTTCATCCACGAGCAACTTTCTCTCTCAGTCAGCATTCAATGTAAAAAGTACCCGATATCATCCTCATGATGCATATACTTTTACACACATTTTGCCCATTCCCGGCCTCGACTATTCGTCTTGTTCCAGGGCTCAAGAAACACGTTACACTTTACTCCTTTTTACTCGGTTTTCAACTTGCTCCTGTCCCATGAAACCCTATGCTTTCTTTTCGCTAGTCAGTCACGGTCGTAGGGCAAAATGGAAGAGAAGCAAGAATAAAAGCCCACAGAATATATACGAACCACCACATGGACCGAGGACGACGTCGACGGAAGGAACAAACTTACCACAACCAACAGCAACCGCTGCTACTGCTACTCCTGCTCCAAAAGAAATACGACTTTCACATCCCCAACAAATCCGGGCCCTCAACATGATGCCCTTCCGATGGTCCAGAATTGTGAAGCTCGACGAGAAGCCGGTAGGATAACGTGTGTGTGTGTGTATATTCAGAAGAAAAGCAATGTAAAAGTCTGCGTATATACAACAACATGAAATTTCTCTCGTCATACAGGAAGAGTCAGTCACACGCTACTGCTTTCTCTTCTTTTTATGCTTTCTACACAGACGACTTTCACTTTGCTTTCCCTTTGCCATCCGTACACAACAGCAGCATAGCGGACGAGGACGACGAGTCTTTTCTTTCTCATGTTCGGCCTGTTGTTCCCTGCCCGCCTCCCATATATACAAGTTGCCCGCTTTTCCCAATATTTTTCGTCTCTATACTTTCATTCGGGGCTCAGCCTGTGCGAGTGTGTCTTGTTCTATTCCATAGCTCTTGGGCTTCTCCTCATCCTCTTGGGTCGGAGGACACTTCTTCTTCTTGTTCTCCTCGACGACTCCAACCGAGAATCCTCTCATCGTATATACAATCACCGCCACATCCTCAACTAGGCCAGTCAAAATGAGCACAGGAAAAGGCTGACGGCAAAAAGCCTTTCTCCCAACAAATTATATTCCTGCCGAATTTATAATCGACGCTCATTGTTGCCGCAGCAGGAGCCGCCAATCCACATCATTTTATATTTTTCCCCTGCTTCCCCGCCAAAGACGTCTCGCGGATTCCTACACATTTTTCACCTACTTTTTCTCTCTCTCCCTCCCATCCATTATTAATTTGTTGCCAATTGTCATTTTCCGCCTACTCCAATACACCATTGTCACTTGCTTTCCGCCCAGTGTCAACCCTTATTTCCCCCGTTCAATTCTTTCTCCGACTTTTACGTGTCCCCCTCACTCACTCAGCACATCTGTCGACTGACTCCATCCCGCCATGTGTACTTTATTGCCATCAACCGGGAAATAACATGTTTTCGCCATAATAGCCACCTACCCAAAATCTCACCTCATCCCAGTCATCATCAGCCGAAAAAAACATCCGCGGCGAAGTAGTAGACGTCATGACAAATTTCCAAAGGTGGACAGCAACTGTCAATTTATATAATACAGCAGCAGCCACATCTCCTAGCCAACACTAGACGCAAAAAAATCTAGACGTGGAGCAGATGAATCTGGGCTTGTAGTAGTGCATTTCCGTGATTGTTGTGGTGTGTGAACATGTATTCTTCTGCACTCGACCAGCACATCAATAACCTCATCGTCCGCGAACTCAAATCCAATCCTCATTTGGACCCTGTGGCACGTAAAAGGCAACTGGTGGCCGAATATGGAATCACTGAATTTAATAAAAAATCAGCTCAGCAGCAGCAGTTGAAAAACAAGACTCAATCACTTCCGCATTCCAAAAACAATAAAGGTCAGTCCAAGTTATCGATAGCGGCGGCGCCGGTAGGCGCCGGCAATAAGAAATCTAGTGATACCAACAAGACTGTCGTTTGCCGTCATCATACAAGTACGACTCTACCTTCGTCGTCGGCTCAGAAACGGGCAGAAGGGGCAGCAGCAGGTGAATGGGATAATAAATGGAGTCGAGAAGCCATTAAAAGTGTAGCTGGAACTCTGTCTTCTGCTCATTGGGACACACTTCGAGACCCTGCAGCAACCGCCTTGGCAATGTCGATTGCTCAATGGGCAGCTCAAGATGCCGCAAAGGCAGCGGCAGCTGCCGCTGAATCTCAAACGCCATCTTCGAGGGATACCAGAACCGCCAAAAGTGCTGCAAGTACACCGTACTTCAGTCAACGTGATTCCAAACCCGGAACCAGTCGTTCCTTCTACCAACAGGACCTGAGAGACACTAAAAGTGCAACGAATACACCGTACATGCATCGTGATAGCAAGCAAAGGTCGTATAGCCAATGGGACACGCCGAGAACGGACATGAAAAGTGTGCCGAGTACAGTTTCCTCAGGTCAGTGGGATAGTCGAGGTGATGTCAAAAGTGCGGCGAGTACTGCTTCAGTGGTCAGTCAGATGCAACAACAACCACAACAACAACCGCCAATTTCAAAACCGCCAAGACCTCCAAAGACCACTCAGGCCCAAATACATTCTCAACAGCAGTCTCAACATCAGCCTCAACAACAGCATCCCAACCAATGGAGCACCGCTGCCGCCATGACCGCTGCAGGCCTCAAACCTGGACAAACCATGGACGCCTTCTACCAACAACAAATTCGCCAATACACAATCCAGCCGCAGGCCCCACAACAACAAGCCAACAAACCATCGACTTCGAAGCAATGGAAGCGAGAACCTACTAGCGCCGCAAACGCTCTGAAATACCAACAAGCCTGGGACAGCCGTCGAAATGCCGCAAACACACTGCCACACAGCCAATGGGACCATCACGAAGCTCGCCGCTACGCGGCAGCAGGTGCAGCAATGTCAGCTCATAAAAGGGCCAAAAGCCTTCATAACACAAACACGGCTGGTGTTTGCCAAAATCGTCGGCAGCAGCAGCATCATTGGGATGCCCGTGATTTGTACAAAATCCCAGGGATTCAAGCATACGCTGCCGCTTGCCATAAGAGAGGCGGCGGCGGCGACTGGGCGGCACGTGCCGACGGGGCTCATTGCGACCCTCGGCGTCAAGTCAACAGTATTTCCGCTACGCTGGCTCATGCTCATCGTAATAAGCGGGAAGGTCGGGAAAAAGACGGCACTTCTTGCAGCCACCATCACCATCATCACCAAAAACGAAGAGAACACCACAGAGACATTAATAGCGTTTCCGGTACTTTGGCTGCTGGACACACAGCAATGTCTTGGCAACCAAGCCATGGAATCCATGCAGCTCATAATCTGACATACGGCCAATGGGAACCTCCAAAAACAGCAGCAGCCGCCGGAGCCTCAGCTCCACCACCACCCGTCGCCGCCCCACCAACAACAACACAATACCCGAACCAATTAAATATACAAGAAATTAATCGCGTCATTGGCACAATATATTCCCCGAACCGGGAACGCAAAGAATCCAAGCAGAAAATGCCAGAAACTTTTGCCCCGCATCAGTTGGACATGCAGGAAATTAACACTATTTTAGGCGCGCTATCAGCGACACATCGAGAACCCACCGCCACCACCCACCACCATTTTTCTTCCGATAAGCCAAAGACTGTCCATAGCGAAGCTACTGGAATCAAGCATTTGGAAATGCAAGATCTCAACGCCTTGATTGGAGCTCTTCCACCTGGTTGGGAAGCTTCCTTGTTGCAAGCCACTACGACTTCCTCTCTCGAAGAATCTAATAAATTAGATATCCGAAATATTCCAGAACCTTATGACACCCTCGAGGCTCCAGTTCAATCTCCAGAACCTCAGCCGTCTACAAGTAAAATGGCCGGACCAAGTGCCTTGTCGCCACCCTTGCCAACAGCACCAGCCTCAGTTCCTGACGTACTTCAAATCCCCACATCCCACCAAAGCCCACACAAACCCGGCTCTTCCGCTCACCCATCGCCATCCCAACAACAATCTTCAAACAGCCTCACCACCACAACACCCTCGCCAAGAGACCTGAAACACAGCCCAAGTCGATCAGGCCCACCGCCTGCACCCCCAAAACGCTCAGATTCCAACATGGGAACCTTGGCTTCTTCATCTGCAGGTCCTCCAGCTCCGCCAAAACGCTCAGACTCTTGGTATTTGGCCGAAACTCACCAGCCGATTCCAACAATCGCAGCGACACTATCGCCTTCAGCATCCACAGTGACTCACCAGGTTCAAGTTCACGAAGAGGCCCTTAGTGCAGAAATCATAGCCTTAACTCACAAGTATGAAGAATCATCACCACGTGCTGCCACAGCACAGACGATGCCACTTCGCCGGAAACGCCGCGAAGACCTGGACAACAACAGCGACACCAAAAGTATCATGAGCACACTGTCCTTTAAACGAAAACCTTCGACAAAATCCACTCGATCTGCTGGTGGCCCAGTTGATGCCTTCGGAGCACCTTTGGATAGGAACGCTAGCCGCAGTGATGTGATCGGAGAACGTCTTTTGTGCGATGACGAGTCTAGTCGCCGCTCGCCCAGTTGTTATCAATGGCCTCGGAAATTAGCCGGGGATGCCGTCGATGCCAGTCCAACGACGGCAAAACCACCACGTGTGGAGATCGAGGAAGAAATCCGACAACCCGAATTGCCGGAAGACCGCATTCTCAACTCTGACCAAGCTCTTCTTATGCCTAGCACAATTGACACTTTGGACGTAAGCGCTACACCAACTCTTAATCGAACAGCAACAGCGTCCTCCAATCCTTCAGTCTCCAATAAGTCAAAGAGACGAGGGGCGTGGAAATGTGGCATAGGTTTAGACAGTTGGGTCAAGTGCATTGCTGTGATTGATATTGTAAGTTGGCCAAATTTTTACCCATACATTTTTATAAACCATTCAACTACAAATTTTTGATCCGATTTTGGACACGTAGTAGTCGAGAAAAAAAAGAATTTTGAAGGGAAAAAATATTTTTATGCATGTCCTTTTGCTCCGCCGTCCCAGCACTTTGATACCCTTGTAAACCGATTATATATCCGGGTTTTAAACGGTCTAAACCACCGATTTTTTCGCATGCTTGTATCCAAATCCTCTTTAAACTCTGAACCAGAGAAAGCAACAACCTATACCTAATTGGATCTCAGCTTTCACCTTTTACCCGCTCCGTGTTTTATAATCTTTCTTCCACTTCTTTTTGGTCTCACTCTTTCTCCTTGGAGTGTATTTTGGAACCAAGTGAAAAAACCGCTTCTTACAAAATGCATGAGGTTCACCGAGACGAGCATGTATCATATAGCCAACTTTCTCCAAGCCTTCTGCCGCATCCTCATGTCTTGCCGATATCTCGGCCAAATCAGCATGTAAACCTCACTCGAGACAGCACTTTGCAACCCACCTTGTTGTTTTGCCCAAAAAATTCAACAACTTGAAGAAACCGCTTTCCCAACACGTCCAATCATAGCATAAAGTTCTTATGCACTCTTTGACATATTCACACAAACCTTTTCCTTCTCATCCAACTTTGATGCAGGCAAAAGGAGGAAACAAAATGAAACTTTTGTAGCCCAAGATTGGTCTGTACTATTTTGTACAAATAACTTGCTTCTATTTCCATGTACATGTTCTCCTTACTTCTAGTTTCAGTCATACTTTATCCATATCCAGCAACAACGAGTACGACACTTTCACCTGACCTCAGCAGCCTTGTAATTTACTTTCTTTTTCTTCTTCTTCTTCTCTTCTGCACTTGTCCAAATGAAGGTCTACGACAAATTTGCCGTCATTTCTCTCCTTGTGACACAAATCCACGGACAACCCCGCTTTCCCCACTCAATAAATTTTCATTACTCTTTGCGCAGATAAAGGGAACATTTGGACTGATCCTGTCAGCCTACTTGGCAGTTTCAATATTTAGACTGATGGCCCGAACTCCCGACTTTCAAGACCTCAAGCGACGAATGGCCAGAACTGAGTTTGTCTACATTTTCGCCTACGGTGCTACAGGTAATTTGAAACTTTGAAATTCCCATATAACCTCGAGCTACCGCCGCAGCAGCAGCCCCGTTTCATGCTTTTTTATCGGCTCTATATTTTCCCACTTTTACTACTAGCCGCAGCTCGCCCTAATGATACTTTAGCATCCAGTCAAAACTTTTTACGGTTCAAAAATAAACTCGCGCCCTTCCACCAACCGCGTTCCCTATTAGGCTTCACGCCTCAACCAACTTTAACCAATATATTTATAGTTAAAAGAGCGAATTTGCCTCTAGGCTTTTTTCCTCGTAAGCATCCGTTCAAATTATACATTTTTCCAACAAATTTTTCACTTTCCCTTCCAATCTATTTTTCACATGGACTTTCTCTCTCTCTCCTGCCTTTTTCATCCCGCTTTTTCTTCCATCCGGCCAGGTTTTTCTCCGTAAACGCTCAAGTGTCTCTTTCCCTTTGGCTTCTTCTCATCGACGAGGATACTTATATAGATTCTTTCTATTTATTTCCAGGTTGGGGTGTCGTTCTCTCCGTCTGTGGAATGGCGTTCTGGAATTTTTTATTGATTTTGTTTGGTATCTTTTTATTTTATGCCGTCGTCGAGGTAAGACATACACACATGTCGTGGAGAATTCCACTTTTCCTATATATACCAACATAACACCATAGATTACGTCCTTTCAACCTCCTCCAATATATTCTATCCTTCTTCTCATCCTCCAGCTCCATTCTACTTAAAAAGATACTCTACTTGTCAACAAAATGGATAAATTTATCACCAACTTTTTCAACTTTCTCTCCTCCTCTTCCTCTATAAACTACTTGCAATCTTTTCTTTTCCCCTCCAATCTGCTACGTGTTCGTCAAAAAAAAATACATCTACAAGTCTAAGTCTTGTTGTTTCAATTTCAGAGAAGCGTCGTCAAACTTCGACTTTGGTACGGCTACGTGGTTCTCAGCATAGGCGGCTTCTTGGCATCCTTCGTCCGACTTTGGATGGCGAGCGTCGAATGTCGAGAGTCGTACTTGTGTCAAGCGGAACACAATGACTGGGTTTGGACCATTGCTCAAATTTCCTATCTCCTATCCCTCGGACCCACCATTTACTCCCTTGCATTAGTTTCAGAACTTTGTCAAAAAATCCCTCGAGAAAATCAGTTTCTACTCTCACGTTCCATCAGCAGACTTGAAAGTGCCACCATGTAGCCCGGGTAACTTCGCCGCCGCCGTACCGAATACCTTGAGCAGCGACGTATATGCCAGTTGAAAATTCCCCAAAAAAGTTTGTCCCCTTCCCTACCTTCCTCCGCTAGTTCAAAAACAAACCTTGTAAGGCCTCAAGCAATCGACCTCACCTACAATAATTGTGCTAGCTAAAATACATGTTAGTCTAATCAAAATTTCAGTTTTGATCATCTCATGGTACTACTACTACATAAACTTTGATATAACAAATATAGCTGAAATTTTCGGGACAGGGCTATTAGGTACCTTAAACAAACAGCTCCAATAATAAGTAAAGTACACAATCGAAATGGCAATGAAATTATATTGTATAACTTTCACTCAAAAAAAGAATCCTGCCCGTACCTTTTTCTGACTGCTGAAATAATCAGTTGAACACACAAGTAACTCGAAAATACTCAACCTGATAATATACCAATTGCGACATTTATTTGTTGCCCTGCGAATTGTGTTCACACTCTGTAAAACTAATTAACGCTATTTTAGTCTCATAATCCCGATAACTTGTTGCTCGATTAGAAACAAAAAAACTTTTCAAATGTTATAACTTGAAGGAAATTGTTTGTATAATATATTGTATCAGGCGTATACGATGCCGAAGGAGTCAAAATCAAAAGGAAAGCCGACAGGATTTGCCTTTACGTAAACAACAGCGAGATTCCGTAAGCAAACAGGAGATTTGCAGTTATAATTGAACCTGTTAAATACGTCAGGAAAGTTAACCCTAACTTAACCTATCTGCTCATTACAAAGGTTGGATACAATCTGTCAAATACCGAGTGATATCGCTGAAACTATTTAATATTGAGTCTGTAGATCCTGTTACGTGACATCCTTCTTCGCGTTAGACGACTTATATATTATACGTACTTGAGGAAATTTTATATTCTAGAATCCCATTAGGAAAAACTTTAAATCTTGTTATATGCTCTTACAGCATTAATTGGATTGGAGTAGAGCAGAAATTGGTTAAAAGTTGTAAACTCAACTAAGTCTATAGGCCATACAAAATTTGGTGCGAAATTATGTCTCACACAATACTGTACATTTCAGAAGGTTAGTTTTTCTGGATGGATTGTCACCTCGAGACTATAAGAATTGAATATTGATTTACAAAAATTGTGCTCGACTTCTGCAACCATACTGATTGATGCAAGCAAGAACCGCAATCTGCAGATGATTTCATCTGCATATATTTACCTTGTAATATTTACCTGATAGCTTGTTCTTGGATAAGGTAGAATAATTGACTTTGTTGAGGAGGATATATAGACTAAAAAAGAGATTTGTAAAACAGTATCGGAAATCGCACGTCATTCTATAGAGATTACGTTATTGTTACTATATTCTACGGATTCTACAAACTGGAGGAAAAAATAATAAATTATACCATACGCAATTAACCTAGAAATATATTCGCCATGTTCGCTCCAACTGCAACAATAACCTTGTGCACCGATGCTAGGAAACGTTTTTGCTGCTAACGCTAGAAAATGCAACCTAACCTTTCTCGACCTTCCACAACCTCCCAAGGCATTTCCAGATGCCTCATATAAAAGCCATTCTCTTCGAGACCCTTGTCAGTGGTATTGCAATCATCTTAACAACAATCATCAACAATTTTGATTCAAAATGGCCCAGAAATCCTCGGCTCTTCTCCTGATCCTGGCGCTGTCCATGGCTAAAAATTCAGTCGCCCAGCCCATGGAAGTGATGGGAGCCCAACGACTTCAACAGCAGTTTGTCGTCGACCCCATGCACCCAAATCTTGTCACTTCAGTGCCTTACAAAGATTGCGGCTCCACTCTGGCTTCGCTCACCTACCTCGAAGTGGACCCACCTTGTGACGCCGAAGTCTGCAAAATTCCTCGAGGCCAACCCGCAACCTTGTACGCCCACATGACAACCACCATGAACATTTCGTCTCTCCGTGTCCAAGTCGATCAGATTGACAAGACGTTTGGGTTCTCCACCAGATTGTTCCCTGTAAGTTTGACATGAGACTGGCCTTGTTTCTTTCTTTGTCAATTGGCTCTTCTTCTCCTCCTCCTATTTTTGCAATCTTGCTTGATTCTTGTTTGACAATTCGACAGGAAATGCGCCCCTGTGGCCGCTTCAACGTCTCTTGCCCCATCACCGAAAATGAAACGCAATTTGCCGTCGTCACAGCTACTTTCCCCAAGTCCATCTTCCCGTCCCTGTGGAACGTCAAAGTCAAGGTTCTCACAGAAGATTTTGAGCCCGTCCTCTGTATGACCAGTTGGGTCGAGCTTGTCTAATGGCTTCGACAGCTAGAATCCTTGTGGATCTTTCTTACTTTACATGTACTTTGTAATAGCGCTCAAGTGTTTCAACTGTCCAAAGTGCATTAAGATAATGTCTGTCTGAAACGTTCTAGAACCAACTTGTGCAAGTCTCGTTTCAGACGTTTCTCATTCATTTTTCCAGTATCACGAATACACTAATTGAATGATAAGAATTGCAATTACCTTTTGAATTAAAAATCATGTCTAAAAGGGCATTAATTCCATTAATTTTTACTTTAAGTGATCCAGAGCCAAGCTTATCCATTTGAAATATGGCTTCAATTTCATGACTCTTTAATATATCGTTTCATTCCGTTGTTTACATTTCAATGTTTACATTGAACTCGCCTGTAAGCATTGCCTCACACACTTGAACGTTTACTCCCCGAAACAGCCTCCTCACCGAAGAATGCCAGAGCGCCATAACAACGTACGGGCGCCTCCTCTCGCAACCTTGTGTGAGCAAGAGCAAGCAAGCAAAGCAAGGAGAGCAAGAATTTCATTTGGTCATTCCAGTCCAAACGTGGTCTTGAAGACTCCCGTTTAAAAAGCATGCACGTACATACGGAATCCCATCTTGAGCTCGTCTCTCCCACTCTCTTTTACGTGCCTTTTCCATTCTTCAACTTGGAGTCAACACGAAAAGGAATGGCGGTGATTTTTGTAACACTTTTCAAAATATTATTAAATTGAACTCAGTAAGTAAATTCGCAAAGCTTAATTTGATTGTTAATCATCAATTAATTTTCAATCTGTAATTTAAATGTCACATTGAAAACCGCGTTTTCCTTCAAAGTACAAAAAGTGTAAACAAACATTCGCCCGATTCACCTGTGCCGAGGAAGACAAAAATGTAGGAATTTTAACCTGCGCCTTCAGAAATGTAAACAAACACTGTTTTCAAAACAACATCTTTTCGAAAGTCAAAATAGTGCAGTTAACTTTTGAAATGTGCAGGAAAATGACGAGATTCGAGAATGTGACATTATGTGACTGTGGAAACGATTGTGTTCAGAAACCAAGATTTCTTCTGCCGTTTTATTAAATAGCTTAGTAAATTTGAGTTAAAGTTGTTGTTCGCCCATTCGTGGTTGTTTAAGGGTTTGATCCTTGGATTGGAAACGTACCGACAAGGTGAGACTGTTTTACTTGATTTGATAATAGATTCTGATTGCAGTTGCTGCATGACTAATCATCGAAATGCAGTTTATTTTTCTCGTTGTGATTCGTCATCGTAATCTGTAATCAGTCAAGCGGAAACTTTACAAGTTGATTCGACCTTAAGCTAGTTAAGAAAGTAGATAATCTTTTGTACCAAAAGTTGTGGAGGTGAGATTATTACGCATCCGTTGCCAATACATAAATCATTAACGTATCTAACTCTGACTGAGGTTAAAAGTCTATCATAAATTGTTGAGCAATTGCTTCTCTCTTTTACTTTTGATTCATCATTCCATGTGACACGAACACCATAAAGTTGACTGATACGGTAATTTTTACGTTACTATTATCTGTTTTAAGTTTTAGAAATTAGCTTCAAAACTTGTCTGTTCGTCTGTCTGTTGTTACTAGGTGCTTACGTTTAAACTACACACTATCAGTTCCAAGCAGTCTTGATACACCTTTGCAGTATCCGTTAACTAACAACACCCACGTGTTCTGGAATAGTTCAATTTAACCATGTTTTTTTATCATCACACAATGTTCTTTGCGTTCTTGTAATCACATTGGCTACGTTAATGTAGTCAATGGTTCCATGACGTTTTTCTTGAAATCAGTATTCACTCACATGAACTATTATCAGCACCTGCTCCAATTTTAGTTAGTCAGGGGTCAATCGAAGAAATGTTTCAAACCGAGTAAAAATTGTTTATCCATTACTGCGGCTTAGCAACTCATCAGATGATACTTTTATATCAGACGGCATTTCAGTAGTAGCTTTTGCTGATTGCTCATTCTTTTCCAGCCATTTTTCTCAAGCTCGAGTAATATTTGCCTTGGCTAAACCTCTCCAACAGCGGTCAGCTCGGCTTAAATACTATACGATACGAACGACCCCACGGTCATTACGAAACCTGTAATTAAGTGGCGCCTGAAAATCTTATGGGTCGTTGCTGGTAACCAAAGAGTTTGCTGTTTTGTTTCATCAAGGCTTCATCGTCGTTGTATAGTTGTGTACATGGCATTATTCAATGATCTTGGAAAGTTGGCAAACATGCCATCGGTCTGCTGATGCATTTTTCTTGAAAACTTTTGAAACTTTTTCACGTCTTCTTTGCACCGATTCAGCTTTGAGAGAGGGAAGCATTCACACCTGTCTTGTTGTTACTTTTATATACTTTTACATTGGTTTGATACACTGTCATGTCCTCGTCGGCCAAGGCTTCTTTCTTGGTTTCAGGTACTTTTATTACCTGCGTGGGTTTTTAGAAATAGCACTTGTCAATTCTCATGCACGTAGATGTTTCTTTTCGATACCTTTTGCTGCCTTGTTTTCTTTCAAGTGAACTTGACGGGCAGGTAGACGCATTTACAAGAGCCCAACCCCATTGCCTTGCATGTGTCAGCTTTTCCCGGCATAGCCCTCTCAAGTCACGTCATATTCAACTTCCAACACGGGTCTTTTGCTAATCAATTATGCATCAGTCGAATTATTAAAACACACCCTTCAATTTTCGCCTCACCGCTTCAACTATACCCTTCCGGAATATTATTTACCTGTACGCCTCTAGAGGACGCAAATCCGAAACGATAATATCCTTCGCCGTTGTTGAGACTATTTGGCTGTATTTCATAGTACTTTCTCGTCTGTATTTATTAGCCGATGCCATCTTATCGTTAGCCAATAATTTCCTCTATTAGTTAACTTTGTTGCGAAGGAATTGAGAGAACGGTTAAACCGTTATCGTAACATTTTACACGTAGTCGGATGGAACCCAGCCTGGTTGTTGTTTAGTCTAAAGTTGGCTGGAGAATTTCGTTACGAAGAAGCCAAGTGAGAATATACATTAGAGAATGCTCTGTTCCTGGCTCCATTCTACTTCCATGTAGGGTGAAAAGCTGCAAGATGAAAGGCGAGACGATTGCAGTAATAAAAAGCCCTACTCCTAAATTCCTCTCATTAGCCGCTGTCTTACATAAGTCCTAAGGGTTTATATGACGCAGGAGAAAAAATAAAGCTTGGCGCCAACAATCTTTCCATCAGACTTTGGGTTCAAGTATTGTGTCACCTTTAGGCAAGCCTCCATTCTTGAGGCTTTTAATTTAGCGGTGGGCAGGAACGAGCGCGGCAGAAAGGCCGGACACAGTAACGTTGAAACAATCCTGCTTTTTCATGGATATGTTCTGGAGTCTTGAATAGGGATGGAAGAAAAGGTGTGAGGATTTTGCTGGATGCGAGTCGTGAATGTAATGTTAAATCTTTCTCTTTGGCAGATCTGAATGCGGCCTATGAAGGAACCTGGCGTATCTCATCCGTCCATGCGTAGCCCCGTCGATGAAGGAATTTCGAGATGAATTAGAGGGGACAACGATGATCAACGACAAAATTGCCTTAAGAATTCGATTGGAATAACGTAAAGATCTGACAGGCCAAAATGGACTTTGGAAAACTTCGATGTTACTGTCACCACCACTGCCCTCCCGATGTTCAAGATGGCAGCATATGCGAAGTTGATGCTGGTGGCAGGTGCTTCGCGTCTGCGGAAGAAGTTTTTAACCCAACGACAGGGCTTTTGGAGCCCGAGTACAGCTACGGATGCTTTCCGCCTGGGGATGCAACACACTTACAGTGTAAAGGTCATTTAGTCAGCCATGATATACCCGCTTCGATAATCTGCTGCAGTGGTGAAGACTTTTGCAATGAGCAGCTGAAACCCATGTACAAGGTAATTGGATCATACAGTTTTGATGATAGTTTATGTCGAGTGGGAAATTGATCGAATTCTTTGTTTTGATAATAGGCCACAAACTCAACGGGTCCGATGCATCCGTTCCCGCCTCAGTCGGAGTATTATTATGTGCAGCTACTCCTCTTGGCCCTGGTATCTCTTTTGATAATGACATTTTGTGTCGTATTGTATATAGTGTGCAAGTAAGTCCAGAAGTTTATACTAATCTTGGTGATGTTGTGACTGTTGAGCTGGTATTAAAGTTTAAATTTTGTTGCAGGTATCGTTCTAGACAGAAGAACCATAAATATATGCGGGAACCTGGAAACAGTGGAAAGTCGTTGCTGTCTCCCTGTTCGCCATCGAAGGACGCGTATTTTTGTGTCGATTCGTCTGGTTCAGGCTCCGTTATGCCTTTGTTGGTAAGATAGGCACAGCATGATCTTTAGCTGGTGGCGAATAACTGGGATAAGATTAAATTTTATATTATTTCGGTTGCAGGTACAAAGAACTATTGGGCAGCAAGTAACTTTGAAACAGCGAATCGGAAAAGGTCGTTACGGAGAAGTGTACTTGGGAGAGTGGGGAGGAACTTATGTTGCGGTCAAGTCTTTTCACTCTGTTGAAGAAGCATCATGGCTCCGGGAAAAGCAAATTTACATGCTTGCGTTAATTAAGCATCCGAATATACTTGGTAAGTCAAAAACAAAGTGATAGATTTTATAACTTCGACTCGAAGGCTAAACAACTTATCCAATCAACAGTGTCTATGGCATGGGATATCCGCTCGATGGACAGCATTACGCAGATGATAATTGTAACTGATTATCATCCGAACGGGTCTTTATATGACTACCTCCAAACTCGAACATTGACAGAGGGTAAGATTAAGATATTGAAGTGTGTAAATATGCTTTAGCAGTATAAATAAACTTTGTATATGCATGGGCTTAACTTGTTTTATGTGCTTTTTAGGCGAAACTTTGAAGCTGATTTTATCAACCATTGCGGGACTATGTCATTTACACCTTGAAATCGAAGGGAAACCGTACAAGCCGGGCATTGCTCATCGGGATCTTAAGAGCAAGAACATTCTCGTAAAAAGCAATGGAGAAGCTTGCATTGCAGATTTCGGCCTTGCTGTGTGCTCGGTTAGCGGTGAAAAGGGGGTCGATTGTTTACCGACGTCCATTAAGCAAGGAACCAAGCGCTACATGGCCCCAGAAGTTTTAGACGAGAGCATGAAAATTGAATGGTTCGAATCGTACAAACAAGTGGACATGTATGCTTTTGCCCTGATACTGTGGGAGATAGGGAGAAGGTAACTTGCCACCTCAAAATGAATTTTGAAGTTCACGTAGAATCTCACTTCTTCACGTTGAAATCTGTCGTCAAAAATAAATGCATTTTGCTGACTGTGTGTTCCCATTTCAGGTGTCTAACAGAGGGTGGAGATAAGAAAATTGAATGCGAGGATCAAGCGGTTCCATACCAGGCATACGTTAATTCCGATCCGTCATTCGAAGAAATGAAGAAGATAGTTGTTGTGGAAGGAATTCGGCCAGAGATTCCAACTCGTTGGGGAAAATCCAAGGTATGATACCAACAGGAAGTTATGCTGTAAGACCTGATGGAGTGTTATAATTGAGTTGTATTCGTTTATTTTTTGCAGCTGTTACGTGAATTGACACGAATCATAAAAGAATGCTGGCATCAGTCCCCTCAAGTTAGGCTGACAGCATTACGTGTCAAGAAAACGTTGTCGGAATTACGCGACTTTGAAACGAGTGTGCAAATTGTATAGCAATATAGATTTTATACTTGTTGTTCGGTAACGCTAATTTTGTAATGTCCAATAGAGTAGCTCCCTCTTCACGTTGCCCAGTTTTAGTGAACGTTAATTTTGTTATGAAGAGAGTAGCTCCTTTTCTCGTTGCCCGGTTTTAGTGTTAGCCCAGTATTTGTGTAGTATCTGTTGGAGCGCTCTCAAAGGCTAGGGCCAGCAGTTAGGTGTGGCAGGCCTTTTTTTATGGAAACAGAACTCCGTTAGGCTTGTAGCTCAAGATTGTTATGCTGCAGCCCTCATTTCCAAGATTTAGCTCATCTTCGCAATGTTTCTCTCGTTTAACTATAATAAGCCAATTTATCGTGTGACTTACGTAATTAATTACGGACAAGAACTTCGTGCAATAATGAGGACTGATAGATATAAGGTAACCGTCTAATTAGCTAGTCTCTGGATGCTTGACTGGCTCCGTCATTACGGAAATTTGAATTCGTGCAGAACGAAGCGTATGAATCTCTACTTAGCACTGCGACTGCCTGTTTCATCCCTTTCTGAATCTGCAGCTTATGTTCTCAAGGCAAAGATTCCATTTTTATTCGGCGGCATTCTGTTACTGTATAGAGTACTTGTGTAGTTGCTAGTAAAAAAAGATAAATAATACTCAATGAGGGTAAGC
Organism: Sphaeridia pumilis; assembly: GCA_034698345.1. Classification (NCBI taxonomy): domain Eukaryota; kingdom Metazoa; phylum Arthropoda; class Collembola; order Symphypleona; family Sminthurididae; genus Sphaeridia; species Sphaeridia pumilis. Next base: position 21,368 of record JAQGBJ010000133.1, read on the forward strand.
AATATGAGAAATGTGAAGCAATAATGATTTCGAATCGAAGAACATTTAGACGGTCGGTAATACGGTATAACTGCTACTACTTAGCTACTGCCAGCGTTGCTTGTGACCACGTTCAACATTCTTTATTTCGTGCCATATAAATATGATATATATATATATAGACTTGTAGCATGTTATTCTCACATGTTGCTGTTGTGTCAAAGCTAATAACATAATATTATTTTTTAAGTCTGACGCAATGTACAGAAAATATAGTCAACCCGTTGTGTACAATATTGTATAAACATACGGAACCATATGGAATTAAAATTATTCTGATTTTCTATAACCCTTGTTTGTATTCTAAAAATATCATTCTGTTTCTTTATCTTTCTTCTTCCGCTTTTTCTTAGGCGGCTTTTCCGGAATAGGTAAATTCGATTCGTTGGATTCGACGCTATCGAATCGTTTTCTTTTAGATTTCGGTGGTGATAGAGACTCTTCGGCAAATATGGATTCAGCAGAAGCGATTCTTATGGCCTGTTTACTCTCGACTACTATTGACGTTGATTCTATGGTGACGCTGTCTCCTCCAGACTTATCAACGCTAGATCCTCGTAATATTGCACCTTTTCTCAGCTTATCGAAAGAGGTAATAACAAAAGTTTTCTCTTCGTGTAGATTCCATGAGTTGAACTGGAAAAGGCAGGCATGTACAGTTAGAATCATCCGAACGTAGCCGAATAGAAAATTTGTTAACATATTTATACCTCATTGGGATCGGATGGATAAACGGTTGCTGTGAACATGCCGAACACGGTACATATCGCAGCATTCCTGCCAATTTGAACAATGGGCCCTGGAAGCACATATAATGTCAACTGCCTCGTCAGATTTAATATTTACAGTCCAAATGAAGGGTATCAAGGTTTACCTGTGAGTATTTGTCCCACGGCAGGACGGTAAATATACTTTGTAACCTTGAAAGTAAAATAAGCAGAGGTATTTGGAAAATGGCTCTGCTTTCCTTTTCGTGAGACTAGTTTCGGCATCTTCAGGCCCATTAGATAACCTTGATACCTACAAATGTCAGAATTTCACTTAATGGCTCATCTAATAAATAAGGAAAATATAACAGATAATCAATAGATATTTACTCGTTGCATAATTTTCCAAGATTTCTTCGTAGCTCATCCATGGCTCCTTGTTCGGGATCCCGAAACCAGTACGGATGAATTCCGATACGCTCTTCGGTTTCGATGCATTCACAAAGTCCAGCTTGGATGTACGATTCCATTTCCTGAGCATCAAAGTACTCCGTCCATTGGTGTTCATCGTCTTCCAAAATGTCCTTTCCGGACTTAGCCGGGGTTGAGTTAGTAATTTCGGCTTCTACCATTGTTCCGAAAGCTGAAAACCGACTTGAACGTCACAGAGATTACGACTTTTGGTGTTCACCGAAGAATCACGTATCTAAATACATGTATATAGAGCGCTATAACACTAAACGTACTAATCTGAATTTAGCTTACAGATTCAAAAATACAATCTAACGCGCTGAACGCTTCAACATTTCAACGCTAGAACTATTTATTATGGGACCTTGTTCAGTTTAAGCGTAAACACACGGTTTCACACGTGCATTTTGTAAAAACTTTTTGCAGCATCATGAATTTCGCGCTCCACCAAGGAGGTCTCTCGCATTTAACTCGATAAATAAAAGGTCCGCAGGTACTTCTACGAAAGTGAATCAGAATCAGTTGAGGCAGTCCAGAGTCATGAATTATCACCTGTGTTTGTAATTCACAGCAATTTACCTTTAACTTTCATTTAGATTTTGATTTGTAATGTTCAGCTGACGTATTTGACAATTGGGGGTACATACACATACTGATGGGGCAGAGTGAGATTGGCGAAAAGTAAACGTTCTGTCTAACTCACTGTTTATGTTTTCCTAAAAAACTACCCAAATTTTTAATTGTCATCGTGTTTGCAGGTCTACAAAAAGGTCCATGGAATTAAAATTCCCTCTTGAAATTAAACCTGCTGTCAAAAGTAATTCTTGACCTAGTAAAGCTTTTTTAAACATGGACATGTAACATGTCGCCAATGAATAAAATACAGCGCATATTTATAACAAGGGTTCCAAGTCATATTAACTTTTAGTTAGTTGGCATGTGATTTTTTAATTTCTCAGAAATGCACAAATGCTCCATCATGTCATTTAATCACACATAAAAAAGTCAGAACAAATGAACCGAACCTATCACTCATCGTCCATGAGCTATAAAACAAGACATTCAGCAAGACCTCAAGTTGACCCGATCTTATTTTCCAAGGATTGCCTTTTGACCCCTGAAGCTCTATTGCTGCTACTGCTTCTGCTCCTGCATCTTTTTAATTGTAGAAATGACACCATGTCCAGTCAGTTTCTATTTTCGCAAAAATAGCTTCACCCAGCAAATCTAGTCTTGAAAAATTGCAAGATGTGTCACAAGGTGATTTCTTTTGATAACACTATTGGACGCTATAATGAATGAATTACTTTCACATTTCTAGCTCTATCAATTTTCTACGTGACACCAGCCCTGAGCCCGTCATGATTCTTCACAAATGTCCAAGGTGCTATCAATGGATCCAAGCAAGCAAACACAGCTTGCAAAACTCTAAAATTGATACCAGTTTCATCAGCATAAACCCCCATTAGTCACACGAGCAAATGTAGCTAAAATAGCAGCTTCTTCTTCTAATACCAAACAAGATTCGCAGACCCCCGGATTAGGCGCCACAAGACGCTTCCAGTGTCCATGAACGATGTGTCGCCAAAAACAAGTTTTGGCAACATCTTGCAAAACCATCGCGAAATCTACTTAAACTCTTCATTCCGCTCCTGGAGCGCAAACAGTTGAAAACTTGAACTTGTTGTTCGATATTGAACGGGAGCATCCCGCTTTACAAAAATGAAGTCGATTTGTGTATTACTAGGCGTAACCCTTGCAGTGACCTTAGGCAGTGCCACAGGTCAATCGTACTACAGCAGCTATGGTTCATACAGCGGTTCTTACCCCGCTCCCGCTGAAACCAGTTACACCCAAACCCGGACTCGCGATGTTCGAATGAACCGCAGGACCTCTGGAAGTTCGTATCATCGACAAGAAGTTTCGGGCTCCGGTTGTGTGTCTGGAGTCTCTTGCGGGTAAGCAAAATCAACTTCAAAAAAATTTAAATCCGTAGTTCCAACAGGGGCTAAACTCTTCGAATTTATTTTCAGATCCCAAGCCACCTTCCATGACTCGCAAAGCCAGTCGTTCGACAGCTTCCCAGGATCTCTTCAACATCATGTTGATATCAGCGTAAGATTTTGAAAATTTTCAAAAAAATAATCTAGTCCGCTCGGATAATCGAAAAATTGCAAAATTTCAGGACCGCCTCGACACGGGAGCCGACCTTCTGGCTTTGGAATCTGCCGCCGACCTCGCCAACAAAGGCGGCCAACAAGTTGTCCAACAGCAACAAATCGTCAGCACTTCTGGTGGAGCCAAGGCCCAACAAACTTCAAGACGCCGCGTGAGCAGCAGCAGAGCCACTTCCGGAAGTGCTCGTTCTGGTTACGCTAGCCAAGCTTCCATTTCATCCGTCTCCAGCTCAGCATACCCAGCTCGAGTCTCCATGTCCTCGTCTTCGTCCTCGTATTCCTCCGCCTCTGGATCTCTTCTTGGAGCCGCCGCCAACACTGGAGGTAATTGATAAGGTCATTTTTTCAAAATCTAACAGTAAGCTAACATTGACCTTAGACACGCATCAATGCTCTGGCTTTTGCTGTCCATCAGAAAAAAGTTTCAGACTTTAAATCATGCGTACACAAAAGACACTTGACAGCTTTGCGACGAATAACAGCATTTCTTTGTCGTCATCGCCATAGGCTGCCAAATGTGTTGAATTGACAGAAAAAGCCTTCAGCTATCAGTCGTCGTTTTCTATAAAGTTCAAAAGGCTGTATTCATCAAACTAGACCTTGAAATGTCTCTAGATAAATAAAAAAAATCTTGACTTTTTTACACAGCAGAACGCCATGAAGACGCTTCACATCTTTTGACCAGACTCTCGCAACAAGTGTCGATAGCTCCATGGTGGGAAGGGTAAGGTTATTTTTGCAAATCTATATTCTAGCTCTTATCTGTCTTGTATCCATCATCAAGTCTGACTTTTTTATTAATCGCTTTCACTGTTCCTTCACAATAACAGAAGCAACGTTTGCATCAGCCGCGAAGAACAAGATGAATCCACCATCAGAACGACGACTATTCGTGTCGAAGAAACAACTTATTCTTCAGGCCAACCAATGATGTCGATGCGCTCCTCAACCTGTCAAGATTCCAATGGCCGATATGTATGCACCAACCAAATCAGCGGTCCAGGTGTCAAGAAGACCATCACAACCACGTATGAATGCTGTCACGGATATTCGCTCAGCGGAACGACTTGCGTTAGAGGTACTTGGAAGTAACATTTCGAAGTTCAACTGGAACCTCAACTGTTGAATTAATTTTTCAGGCCGAAGCGACACGCTTTTCAGCACCCTCGAAGCTGTCGGCTCTGTTGAATTCAAGAGACTCGTTCAATCTGCCGGTTTGAGCCGAAGACTTGAATCTGATACCCTCACGCTTTTCATTCCTTCCGATCTCGCTCTCAGGACTTACATCACCCAAAATGGCATCAGAACCTCAGTGAGTGGATTTTGATTTTGCTCGCGTAAAAAAATCTGAAAAATATATTAATTACAATGAACTTTTTAGGCTCTCAGCGTTCAAGAAATGTCTCAACGCCGCAACACTGTAATTCAAAGAACCGTCACTACTCAAAGCGGATCCCGGAGACGCTGCACCTACTCTCGTGGAACCTGCACCAGCCACGTTGAACAAGACATTGACTACGATGACATGGGCGACTGGAAGACTGGAGTCAGACAAGAGTACGAAGTCACTGGAACGCACACTGGTCGCGGGGATATTTCCATTGGCGCTGACGTCAAGGAATCCATCCTCAGCCACATTGTCCCTGGACGCATCGTCACCACCGAAGTCACTACCGAGGAAAGAACCATCTACTCGGAAAGCCAACACAGCACAATGCGTCTCGAAAGCTTTGTTGTTGGACGTGAGCGCATCAATACTGTCAATTGCGCCAGGCTCATTTCTACCAACCACGAATGTACCAACGGAGTCATCCATATTGTCGATCGAGTCCTGAGTCCAGTTACGTTGACCGTCGAAGAAATTTTGACCCGCGATACAACCTTGTCACTCTTCCGCTCATGTAATTTCCGAAACTGAAGTTAGTCGACTTTCTTCGGGTGGGGATTTAATTTTTTTTAAATTTCAGGGATGTACTCCTCCGGTCTCTTGGACCAACTTCGCGATACCCGCCGTCGCTACACCATTTTCGTGCCTACAGATGGCGCTATTCGTGCTTTGGGAGACGACTTTATCGCCAAGATGTCCATCAGAAGCCCATGTGTCAGCCGTAAGTTTGATTTCTTCGTTTAATGTTCTTATTCTAGTAGAAACTAAACACTTGTATTTTGGTTCAGGTACCATTCAACACCACATTGTGCCGCACACTTTCTGTTCCTCGGTCGTCCTGTCTCAAGGAGAATTGACCAACATGAACCAAGTCCTCCTCAAGATCACCAGAAATTCCGAAGACAGACTCTTCATCGATGGACGAGAAATCGTCACCAGGGACATTGTTGGAACCAACGGTGTCATCCATGTTATTGATCGCGTTCTTATGGATGAAACTGGTAAAATTTAATCTTCTATTGCAGTATCCCTAATTGTACTTTAGTTTTTGATTTACTTGATTTCGTTTTGCAGAAGAGCCTTTGTCTTTCGCCTTGGAGAAAGCTGGACTTACTTCCTTCGCCTCAGCCATTCAACGTGCTCGAATTTCCCTTTCTGACTACAGCAATGTAACCATCTTTGCTCCCACCAACACTGCTTTCCAATCCTTGTCTCAGGAAATTCTTCGTGACGAATACGTAAGTGCCTCTCCAAAATCCTGAATTTTTTATGTAGATCGATTGGAAGTTATTTAGGCTTGTTTTTCAACCTTAGCGTCTTCGCGAAGTCTTGCTGTACCACATTGCAACTTCTCATGTCAAGGCTTGCCATTTCACTCACCAGCAACAAATCACTACTCAGCTCGGAAGTTCGCAAACCATCCGAATCAACTTGTACGCCAATGTAAGAAATCTTAAACTCAATCTTCGGTTTCAAAGTTTCAGCAAAAAAACTTCTGCTAAGCAAAATTTTGTTCTACGCTTACAGCTTCCAGTCCAAAAGGAATCTGAAGTCACTGCTCAATGCGGAAGAATCACAAGCATCAATGTCCAGGCCTGCAACGGTATTATCCACACTGTCGACCGTGTCCTTCTTCCCTCTCAATTGGACGTTGTCCACGTTCTCAGAACTCAATCCGATTTCTCCATCTTCAACCGCTTGATCAGCGTAAGATTCTACAAGTTTTTTTTCCAAATTACAAATTTGAGAGTCAAAATTATACGTGAGTCTACTTTTCAGGAATACGGTCTCATCGAAACTCTTCGTTCTTCTGGACCTTATACCATTTTCGCGCCCAAGGACTCTGCTTTCTACGCTCTTCCTCGTGATGTTTTCGACCGAATTCTGACCTACAGAGAAGACGCCATTAAGATCATCAAGGCTCATGTTGTTGCTGGTATGTGTGTCAAATATCATTTGTTTTTTCTTCAAAATAGCTTTGAAAAAACTCATAACTACATATACATTGTATCCTCAGATTCCCTCTGCTGCTCCGGAATCCTTCCCAGCGTCTGGTTCCTTGGAAAGCGCGTCCAGACTCTTGGCGGAACTCCAGTTCCATTGTCCCGTGACTCTCAAGGTCGAGTCGTCTTTGGATCTTCTGTAGTCACTTCTTGCGATTTGACCGCTGCTAACGGAATCATCCATACTGTTGATACTGTAAGTCTTGAATGCTTGAGTAGACTTGATGAGTCCAAGATTCATGGGTATTGAGCTTCATTGCTGAATTCTCGTTCTTTCAGGTCTACACCGTTGACATTCGTCGCACTGAATACACTACGTACACTGTCATGAAGCAATGCGTCCCCGTCCAGATCAGAGGAAAGTTGGAATCCACTGATGTCATGACCTTGTTCTATAGAGCTTAGACAGCGACGACGCTTGAGCTTCTCATCTGCTATAGTTCATTTCATAGGCCTACCGCAATACACACTACACTACAACTGCCATGTTATAGTTAATACATTATCTGATTAAGTTCTATAAAGTGTCAGACTTGTACTTTATACCGTCACAACAACAACAACGTTGTTTTTCTTTGTTTTTATTGTAGCAAACTTTGCTTTTGGAGATTCGTCCTGATAAACATTGTTAGCCTTCTTCACACATGTTCTCTCCTTTAGTAATTATAGTAAAATGTGTAAGGAAAAACTCCAGCATTGACATAATTCTCTCAGTAGATAATTATTAAGCAGCTTAATATTGACACTGATATTTGTCCAAGATACAACAAAGAACTGATTGAACTGAAGCATAGATTAGAAGAGCCTAGTTGAGTTAAATATGGCCGATCAAGGTTTTCCAACAGTTCTTGCATATAAGCACCATTCGTTTGAATCGGCGTAGAATCATTGATAGGCATCCTTTGAAAAAAGTTACAATTTTGTATTGCGAAACATTATTATCGCCGCTAGCCACGAAACAGATTCAGGTTTCCCAATTCCAGCTAGCTACGTAGTAGATTAATTTGCATTGAAGTTATTAAAGGTCGGGATTGTTGCATCGAGTAGCATGAAGGATGGGCTCCGTTTAGCGAGGATCACAAGGAGTTAGTGTTGCTCTATTGTCAGTCTCATTGTTACTCTGCAAAAAAATAAACGCTATTAAACGAGACGTCCCAAATCTGTGTAAGCTGTGAAGGTATTAAACTCACCTTAGTGTTTGCTTTCAGTTGCTGCAAATAGTTTAAATGTGTGGGTTTGTGGAGGGAAAGTACTTCAACAGCTTCTTCCAGACTGAACCATTTTCGCTTACGGCCTACGACAAGAATATACCAACACGTGAAAACATTTTAGATTAAATCAGTGGATATTCAGTTATCTCTAGTTATCATCGCTCACCCATATTCCGTGCGTCATCCCATTCGGGCATTTCTTCCGTGACCACCATGACATACACAACAGTCCGGTTGCGTCTTTCCTGATTCTGAAAATATACACATACCTACTTTCTAGAAACGCCCAAGTAATCATGAAGACTAATACGCATTATGTAGCACAAAATATTCACCTCGAAAGTTCCGAGACAACGATCTACTTTGCCTCGTACACCAGCTTCCTCCATTACTTCTCGGACGGCGGCCGTTATGTACGTTTCCTCAGGTTCAAGTCCGCCACCAGGAAATATCCAATGGTCCGCATGTCTTGAAGAAGACACCATTAGAACCTGTATAACAAAACAAAGAGCTCAGTAAATACCTTATGAATATTACATTGAAACCAAACTATTTTGACTTTCAAAAGTTGATAAACTTGCTTCCTTCTCAGCTTCGTTCTTGACACAAATGCAAGCTGCCCGCTTTCGGTAGCCGTCGTCGTCATAGATCCTCGTTGAATTTGGCTTTTCCTTCATTATGTTAAAGCTTTTAAAGCACCTTCAAGATTTCTCTGATAGCACGACACCTCCAGTCCTCAAAACAAACAAACGGCTTCAGACCTTTTGCACTAACACTCGTTCAGATCACAGATCCATGTTTCCATTCGTGGTTCTCATACCGATCCACAAACCGCAGTAAAGCTAAATCTAGACAGTGTCCAGTTTTGTAGCTGCTCCTTTTGCTGCGTGGAACTTGCGTCGTCAGTGTGTTTTGACTGTGTTTTCAAACTACAGCTAAACGATAATGATCGCTGCTCGGTTCAGATCCAGCAAAATAAGGCAAACGGTGGGCCGATTTCGAAACAAGCCCCTCGACATGACACAAGGAATCCTCTTCTTCTTCTTCTTCTTCTCTCGCTGTATTCTTCTGATCAGTACTGGACTTTTTCAGCTGTTTTTCACACGTGGTCGTCCCACCCTTCATCATTTACCATGTCAATGGGGTCACAAAATACGGCTGATTCCCCTCGCGGCATACCCTGAATTCAAAAACATTGTTAATATCATTATCATAGTTTCCCAAACTGCCATGCATCATCAACATCACAAAACTTAAACGACAAAACTTGGCTATCACTACTTGCTTTGATCATCCGAAAACCACGTTTCCATAAAGATAACTCTGCTTTTTACGACAAAGTTTCTTCTTAACCGTTCTGTTGATCAACCAAAGCAACTAATGAACCAAGTCTCTCATTAATAGTAATGAAGCCACAAACTTATCGCTCCAACAGAAACTTCAAGCATTAAGCACGTACCCAGAAATGTAGCCAACTTGTGCTTCAACATTTAATGACATGTCGGAATTTTCCCACGCATTAACTCCCACTCTAACTGCAGCACATTTGTTCAATGAATATAACAAACGAGTTTAGCTTTGTTCCAACTAATTCGCCGTTAAAACAGCTATTAACCCCGTGTCATTGGTCTTGGCCACTTTTTGATTTCTTCACTTGCTTCTTATCTGCACCATTCGTTTTTATTACATTATCGAAACAACTTCCGTTCCAACTCCAATTTCAATTCAAAAGTATCATACAGTTTTACACAACCACAAATAATTTTTCACAATTGTTTTGTTTACACTATGTCAAGTGCCCAGCTCAAACAGTATACTTTTTTGCCACCTCCAATTGAAAAGATTTGGCGAAATTCAAAGTTGCGCGCCTACTTTTCATAACATGATCCACACGTGCATAACTACAGCGCTCTATGCCATTTTCTATGTGATTTCCTCTCACACATAACAACACATTGCGAATTTGACATTCAATTCGCCATAGTACAAAACATGCATGAAACGGAATCAGATGATTCTTCGGAGCTCCTCGGCTGCATTCGGCTTTCTCCACTACCAAGTCTTTGGCTTTCGCCAATTTTCGCCAACTTCCGCAGTGTTACCTCAGTCAGTCACCAGGAACCTGAACCATGGCATCAACTGTTTCATTCACTTCTCAAGGTTAAAAATAAGCTTTTCTCTCTCCGTTGCAAGTTCGCAAATACTCTGTGTCCAAGTTGAAGAGAAGAAATTTTCGAGAGCTTCGAGTGTGTATAATATTCAAGACATAATATTTCGTATTTGCAAATTCATTCATCTGCTACCAAAGTTACAACAACTGTAGTTTCACTTGCCAATTTTTCTCTCGTTACTTTCTAGTGCGTGGAGTGGAAAAAGAAAAGATCGCCAGTCGATCTACAGATCCAGCTTAACAAGTACCACAACTTTTCTTCTGATCTTCGTTTTTGGTGTCCCCAAACACGGGAGCAATTTGGCGAAATCGGCCAACGCTTGAAGCGCTTTAGCGGTCGTCCCTCGTCTCAAAGTCTGCGTTCAAGTAAGTAAAGTAGTAGTCCATTTTCAAGTCGTCGTGGACAAATGCAATTTAAATGGAGGTAAATAGCCTCGATAGTTAAAGCACTTTTCTAGCTCCCCGTCATCAGATGATTTTATTTGCACACATTACGTAATATAACGAACAGATTCTCGCAGTGAGTCGCTGCTAACTTCTCAAGACTGATTCTGCAGAAGAACCTGTCAAACCCCGCAGGAGACGCATTGGTCACATGTAATATAAACTTGGTTAACAATTTGTTATGGTTCCAGGATAATCGACTACCGCAGCAAAACGATTCACCCTTTGTCGACGTCGTCGCCTCGTTGCTGTGCAATAAACCAAGCAAAGCTGGTGCTTTGTATTATTCGTTATATCAACTTCGTCACCCCATCCATTGTCTTCAGTCAAGTCTGAGACTTGGTCCTGTTCACTTCAAAACTCGTCGCAATATTCAATTAATATTATACCTGACCAATCTCGTGTGTTTCTGTGAATCCCAGCAAGGTGCGTTCCTAATCAGTTTTTTAGCCTTGCGAATTTACTTGGTCAAGTGCTATTTACCGACGTCATCGTCGTCGCCGTCGTCGTATCATCATCAGTCATCTAACTGGCTTTGATAGTGTCAATTGTGAGCTGCGAATTGTGTGTTGAACTACTTTTTGTCAACAAAATACCCAGGGAACTTGCTTTCTCTCTACCATTTGATTACAACCAGTCCGACTGACGCAACAGGAACTGTAAAGTTGAGTGCCGCAATCAGTATCCGATCCAGCCTCGTCGAATAATATCTAGTGCTCACAGTCAGTACTACTGAAAAATTCGCTGAAAATTTTGGAGAAACCAGGAACAAGTCGCTCATCAGTCGCCTCTCAGACATTAACCCTGGTCAGTTCAAGCAATTGAACTGCCAAACCATTTTTGGAATACATTGTCCATCCAGGACAGTCATTCAATGGTAAGTAGAACTTTTTATTCTTTTTGTAAAGTCTAGTTGGAGTACAAAAAAATTGGCAAGTTTTTTGCAGTTGCTAGGCAAGCTGATTCATGGTTGACTTCCCTGTTTGCCCTCTGCAAAAATTCTTTCTTGTTAATTTTTATTGGTGTCATCTTGATAGATGGCCATTTGACTGATCACTTGCCCTTTTCTGGTATCCACAACAACTTGTTCTTGTTTCTTGCATAACTAACTAAACTCATCTGTCTTGATTGCATAGCCTCCTTCTTCTCAGTAACCTAGAAGCTTCTCAAGGAATTCGCAAACCAACTTGAATTAATCCTTCTAATCTTTCTGCTATTCTCATACCACTTGCTCCTGTCAATCCAATCGAGACTCTCGAGACCATATTATATAGGCGCCCATCTCGGACGGCATTCCCATCCTGTCGCCATTACCACTTCACCATAACTTCCAATGACAGTTTTGCTAAAGCCCACACAACGCTTTTTCTGCTCATCATCCAACCGGAAAAGATTCCCAACTTGAAATTGCAGCTGCCGCCATATCAGGTGCAAGCCCAAATAACAACTGGCTTCACTCAAATTCCATCATGTCCACATTCTTGTACAGTTTCAAAGTTGCTATATCTTTTTGGCGCAGCGTCCGAAGAGTCCATTAGACGCTTCTTCTTCTACTCGAGGTTCTAGTCCATCTGAACGCTTTTCAACTCCGCTTCCTAGACGTGATAAGAATATTTTCTTGTATACACAAACATATTGACTGACTGATTGAGGCGGAAATTATTTGGCAATGCTTCACCACGATGCATAAACGTTTGAAAAATCTACGGTTCTACAACTTTGGTTTGGGCGGATCCCATCATTCACATTCGGTCCGGAAAGTTTCAACCTCTTTGGTTTTTTTTTCAAAATGATGATATACTGCCATGTAATATATACGACAGTCTCGTGATTCCATATTCTCCGTGGACACAATTGACCTTCAAATTGGTGTAGGTCTTGCCTCCGAATGCCAATCTTGTTATCGCATTGCGAACTTTTATTCAGCATGAATGCACCAATTCATCCACAGAGTCAAGTTTAATGCCAGGGTTTTTGACGTATCCGGTCCTTGGGACATGAAGCGGGAACTCCTGTCTTGCAATTTGTGGAACAGAAGCCTGATATTTGGCAGTAATCAAAGTAGTCTTGTTATTGCAACTCTTGCAACAGGTCTTGTTCGTGAGAAACTTTCTCCATGTGTATCGTGTAGCACAGCTACAAAGTGATCCCAAAAGGACATAATTATCCGAAACAGAGCAATCAGTTAATGGAACATCGGAGGTTCTGTGATCCTGTGACCACAACACTAAATTTATTGGTCAGCCTTTCCTGATAACAGTCGGTTAAAGTACGATTAGGAAATAACGTCAGAAAGTTGAGTCAAGTTCTAGGTGAAGGAAGAGCAAAAGTTATTGTTTCTTTTACTTTCACCGGTTGTGTTAAGTCGTGTCTCACAGTATGCTGTCAATTGCCAACATTAAAAATAGTTGCTAATAGACTTGTCTCACTTGTTGTTTCAGTTTAAAAAAGTCGTCGCTGTTTGTGAGTATAGTATACAACAACAACACACGTCGATTTGGAACCATGCCGATGGAAGAAATGGTCAACGATTTTCAAGAATGTGAACCTGTCCCGGTAAGCCAAGTTACTTTCAAATTCATTTTTCCTCTTGCAAAAATATATTTCCGTACGTCTCTCTACGTTTGTTTGCCCGTCAAAATAATTTAGACTTTTCCAAGTCTCGTAATCATTAGACGAAATCCTTGGGATTAGCCCCAAACTGTTTTCTTGACAGGACGCTGACGTGAAACTTGATCTTTTCAATACCAACTCTAATTTATCCGCAATTCTACGAGAATTGGCAAGCTTCGTCAGTCTATTCCGTTTCAGTAAAAGTCAGGCGCTTTGAATCCTTCTTTGCCATCAGACTTTTGTTAGGTAGCAGCCTTCGTGTACCACCAACCAACAGTTTTAATAGAATTGAGTAGTAGTGACGCACATTAGCGTACGTAGTCAATAGTCAGTCCAATGCGCTTTGGCAGACCAGTTTCTAGCTCGACGCTTTTCGAGTCATCTCATTATGGCCAGGTAGACACGGGATATTATGCTGTAATTGCGATTCTATTATCCTGGTTTATGCGTAATTCGTGTCATTTGTTTGCAAACAAACTTTAGTCATGCAACATGCGGTTATTTGACATCATCGTATGTGTTTTTATAAGGAAGTGGCAGCCAGAAGCTAGAAAAATGCTATCGTTCAAAGCCGTCGTACTCGCAGAGTATATTATCATTGTAAATGAAGGAATAAAAAGCCAGACAAATATTTAATATTGTCAAGCATATTAGCTATGAATTTTTTCAAGAAAAACTACAGGAAACAGGACTCGAGCAGTTTGCTCTAGCTTTCACCAGCAATTTATATACTTGAATCCGCAAAATTTCTTCCAGTCAAAAAATTGAAGGTGAAAGTGTAAATATATATTCACGTTTTTGTTTATTACCAAGCACAAAATGTGACTCTGACCCACAATCTCTACAAGCGAACAATTTCAAGGAACAATGAATGACGTAGGTTTGTGCTGATAAAGACATAAAAGGAAATACGAATAAAAGTGCAATGCGTTGCAAATTTTACTAGCTTGGCTCTTCTAGTAGATTTATTAGTTCGAGGTCTTTTCATGTCTGTGAATCCGGAATACCGTTCACGCACGTGGTTAACAGACGGCGGCTTTTGCCACTATGCATTTTAGAAGAAGCAAGATGACAAATGGCGTTCTCTTCTCTATTTTCTAGAATATATAGCTCAAGCGTTCTAAAAGTTCTCAGTCAGCGTCCTTGACGCATTACGTTGATATATTATTGCATGCAGAATATTTTGGCCAAATTGTAGCCTAGAAATTCGAGACATGAGTAGGGATATAATTTGTGGTATTATACAGTACGTATAGTAATTACATTAAATATAAACGTGCGGAGCTAATGAAATGTAATGTTTTTGCTTGCAGCTTGAGCTCTATCGCCATCAAGTAGGAGGTGAGTCTACAATAATAATTTGATATGCACATGCTTGTGCATGTGTTTTTGCCTCCTCTCACACTCAAACACTACCGTAAAAGGAGTACTCGCTCGCAAGCCGGTAGTTGGTTAGAACCGTTCTAGTTTCTAGCCTTCTAAAAACTAGAATGACAAGTACCTGAGTCATATATTCGCTCAAATGCTTGCTTGATTACTCGTTTCTGTGTGATGACGACAAACATTTGCACATGCGGAACTAGAAATGTTACTAACAACAAGCTATGTGTTTTGCAGGACACTCTTCCATTCTTTGCCTCGATGAAAAGACGGTATGTAAGCCGCTAATCAAGCAGGAGGTCAAGTTTTACGAAACGCTCCCCGGTTCCATGAAACGTTTTACGCCCGAATTCCGTGGAGTGATTCAGGTAAGTGTTGTGGCCTCTCGCGTTAATTATGAATGATGATAGAAAAATGGGGATGAAACTAGGACATGTGCATAAGACGACACATTTTTTTAAATGTAGGTCCGCTTCGAAGAAGATCAAGATGGTTCCATAAAAGTAGCTGCCTACCCGCCAAAGTCTATACGATACCAGTTGCAAAACAAAAAGAAGAGCAGGTATGTTTATAGTTGTTTTTTATGAAAGGTCATAAATTTTGCAGCGTGGGAGCGGGTCTTTGTACTATAAGAGCTTGTTCATTTTTTAGGCGATTCCGACTAAAGAATTGTGATAGCTTTGAAATTGAAATTGACGGCGAAGTACACGACATGTTCGAAGAAGAAGGACCGCAGAGCACGGCGGGCTCAAGATCTCGACCTCATAACCCGTGGGTGCTGAAATGCCACCGAGACCATTTATCCAAAATTAATCGGTCATCATCTCATATTCTTAAGGACAAAGAACCCCAGGCACAAAGTAAGTGTATATTAAATATGACATCAGATTAAATGGAACCACAATCTAATTTTACAACGTTTCCAGAATTTGTGCTACTCGAAAACTTGACGCGGAGGTTCCGATACCCATGTGTTTTGGACTTGAAAATGGGCACAAGGCAATATGGCGACGATGCTAGTCCTGCAAAGATACAGAGTCAGAGCGAAAAAGCAGCGTCTTCGACATCTGTTCAACTTGGAGTGCGAATATGTGGAATGCAGGTATGTGCGTAGGAGGTTTAGACTGGTTGAATGGAGTGCCAATAATCAAGATTCGCAATTCAAAAAAATACTGATTGACGTCATGTCTTTGCTTCATTCACAGGTTTACCAAGTGACAACAGGCAAGTTCATTTGTCGCAACAAATATTATGGGCGGCAGTTGGACGTGAATGGATTTCACGAAGCCCTATGCCAGTTTCTTCATAATGGACGTAGACTTCGAATCGACGCTCTCATTCCGTTACTTGAGAGGCTGGAAGAACTCAAGTCTGTCGTCGCGTCTCTCGACACTTATAGGTTCTATACAAGTTCATTGTTGTTGATCTACGAAGGGGCTGATCTCCTGTTTCAAGATGCTTCTTCCATGCAAAACGCCATAGAGCATCCTTTAGCCCTTGATCAAAATTCATCCGATGGTTGCAAAGACAAGGAAAATCCGGAACGCCATACATTCTTTTCCAAGTCTGTTGAAAATTTTAGAAGTCTGTCAATGGACGGCAATTCCGTGCAGGCTGGAAACACACTTCGGATGAGTACCAGCAACAGCTGCGAGTCTATCAAATCCAACGCGTCGGCAGCTGCTGCTGCCGCTGCAGCGGCAGCAACCTTGATCAACGCCCAATGCAACAATGTCGCATCGTTCCGTAAATCTGTTCCAGCAGCACCTTTACTGCCAAATGACTGCGTCGATGTTCGTATGATTGATTTTGCACATGCAACCCACAACAGTCTTGACCTTGGACACTTGGCAAAACAACACGCCGGACCTGACACCGGCTACTTGTTCGGCTTGTCCAACATTATCAAAACCCTCAAAGAAATTACAGACCACGCTTGCCAGCCCTGAAAGTGGTCTGTAGAACTGCAAAAACGCCTGACGAATTTTAGTGAAATTATTATTGTTGTGAGGTGAGGATAATGTATAGGTGGAAAGAAAGTGTAAACACATGCTAGAAGTATAAAATGTAACGTGATTAGCTGATTGTCCTTGCTGAGCATGTGGCGATTCTTCCGTGATACCGAAACAAGTTATAGATTTATAGATATGTGAGACAAGAGCTGGCCTAAATCTATCCTAGGTATTTAATAATAATAATGTGTTCTTTTCCTAGCGGTTTTAGCGAAAACGATTAGTTGCTCTACTACCTGTTTAGAAACAAACGCTAGTCGTCATTGCATAATGGATTGTAGATCAAATGTCGTGATTGTCAATAAGTTTACATTCTTTTACGCTACCAAAAACACGTTTCACCGATTCCATCTTTTGTAGTCAACAATCTTGTATACAAATTAGTCATTTTTATTTTATTTCTAGACTCGAGTGTCAAATTTTTAAAACAAATGACCCAGCATACAAAATACATACTCCAACAAATATTTTAGCAACGAACGTAGTTAGCACAGCAGCTTATGATAATTTTTTTATTGTTCCGCTTTTTTGCTTCTTCTTCCATCATTGTCATATAGTCAGAGACTTTGACTCATTATTGTAACTGTATACTTGTAGCGTCTGTTACAACAAAAGAGTTGGTAGCATTTTTGTGTTTCAAATGTGTGGAATGCCTTTTGACTCCTTGTTATCAGACTGACAATCGAGTTATCTTTCTACGAAGCTCATTCCGTCTTTCTGATCCGTATTCATTTTTCAGCAGTAACATTCCAGTTTCCCACTTGTCTTAATTTACTTTACAATGTTTTGTCCACTTCATTACGTGTGTAAACAGTATAAATATATACAATACGACAAAATACATTTATTATTGTTAACCAAACAAGTCCAGATATCATGGAACATGTTACCTGAACAATATAGGAGGTTTCAAGTCCTATAGTGAGAAATCCAGAAATTATAACGTTTCAAAGAGTCGTAATAACAAGTAAATGTACGTCAAATATCCAGTCACATATTTGTAATTGAATTTACCGTTTCCAGTTGTTGTGTAGTCAATCGGGTACATAAACGTTAGAAATTAGTTTTTGTTTGCGTATATGCATTCGAGTAAATTATTTTTGTAGATGATTTCAGAATGATCACTTGATTTATATATTATATTCATCCTGTAATCGACATATTTTTAAGTGCTTTCACCATTAAGCGTTTGTAGCTTAAATCTTTACATTTCTTTTTCCGATTAGTTAATATACTATGAATATGCTTCAAGTCGGCAGTCGGCATCCATGTTTTCGAATGATCTGGATGTTTTAATAATGCTCAAGCTGGGGTTTATGAGCCAAATAAATAAATAAAGGTCAAATTGATTTTTGAATCGAACGACATGTTTACTGAATTTAATTCCACCTCTTCCTTTGGTCTACTTTCCTCCAATTTTTGACCTGAGAACTCTCCAATACGGCTTATACCATTTACTCACTGGCTCTCTCTGATTTCTAGCTGGGTCATCATAAGACATATCCGTTGCTGCGCTATTAACGCTTTCATCACTGGCATTTGCTGACCCTTCAAGTCTGTTGAGAACAACGTTCGAATATGAGCCGGCACCAGCGTCGAAGTTGATGTCAGCATCCAGATCTTCGTTTCTTCCTTTTTTGTCTTCAAACTGCTCTGTCTCGGAGCTTTGAGCCACTGCAAATCCGAGACGTTCCCAAGTATCATTGCCTTCGCTGCTACCAGGTCGCTCGTTGCTTTCAGGCCTGCTGCTATTGTTCCACTTCCGGTTTTGAATGAACATGTCTTTGATGCTTTGAATAATAAAGCTGAGAAATCCCAGGACCAGCAGGACCAACACAATAATCAGCATAGTTTGAACGACTCCCACTTTGCTCAGAACCTGTTGTCTCATAGATTCGAAGCAGCCTGACTCGAATACAAAAGGGTTGAGTTGCTTTGGATGTGTCAGGGAAAATTCTTGGAACGGACATGGTTGGGACTTGCAACACGCTATGGGAATTTCGTCACCTCTGCAAAGCCACCAGAAGCTTTCCCAGTCTTGGAACCCTCGTATTCCACAACATTTATGGTTCTGTCAACGAAAATATTTTTTAAAATTTCATATAGAAGCAGCCATCATTTTTTTCAAAGCTTACAGCTTGATAATCATCGAGCCAAGCCGGAGTCCAGTTGTCCCGAAGGTCTGGATGCTTTTTTGCACGTTCTCCAAAAACATGAAGCATTCTTGCCTTGGCGTCAATTTCCGTGTCTTCACCAGCGGTTGCTTCAATCTTGTAGGCGTAATGAAGTTGAATGCAGCAAATCGCTATTACGATGGCATGCAAGAACAAAACCTGTTGGATTACCAACAATATTTGCTTATCAGGAAAAATTACCTGCAAAGCCTCTGATTTTTAGCTGGTATTAATTTTTTGAACATACCATCAAGGCCACTCCTGGCTTTCCACGCCTTGAGGACGCATTTATAAAAATAGCTGAACAGGCGAGTAGACCAATAGCGAACGGTACAAGCAACAAGATCAAGTCCCGCCATTCTGCATCGCTTTTCAAAGGGAAACTTTCTTTGTACATCCAATTGTGAAGAAAGTCACTGAAGCAGCCTCCGAATAAAATTAACGCTGCAATGAAATTCAGCAGCGAAAGTGTCAAAGATGTCAGTGTCAGCCATTTCACGTTACTGCAACGACACTCGCAAAAATTGTATGAGAATGACCAGTAGGATAAGGAGGAGATGGTTGAAAACTTTTTTCGAAAGTCCATGATGGGCCACCAGGTGGGGTTTATCAGAACCAAAATTAACCAAAATTATATACAAAATCTAAAAATTAAAATTTATAGGCATCTTGTTTCCCGAGGGTTTCATTTGGAGCGCTTTATATTTGCTACCGTAGGAACTAAAAATAACTATCTTATTCAAGCATAATTGAGGAAACTAGGATAATTTGCGTCTTGTCACTTTTAGACATGCGGATTAACCTTCTACCGCCAGTTCTATCAATGAATGGCTCCGCAAATGAAGATGTTACAAAAGACATGAATTTTTAAGATAACGCAAGATTAGCATGGTTGGCATTAGACAAATGAAATGATAGCTTTGTTTATGGCGATGCGAGGGAAACTGCTGGGGCCAGAACAAATCTATCAAACTTGAATGAGCACCAGTTCAGATGTGTGTCCGAAAAAGATACATTTAATTTTCTACACCAACAACAGTTTTTTATATTCATCAAAACATGAGACATAAGATTAGAGTAGCTCAAGATCCTGAAGTCGAAATTTTAAATTCGGTGGTTCAGTGTTTTACTAGTGCTAATTTAGTCCAGCAGCCGATGGACTGTTTTGAAACTTTAGACTTTGACGCACTTTTGGACGCAGACGACCAGTACTATGCCAGCCTGGAGAGATGCCAAGAAGTACCTGATGTGCTGGACACATTCTTTTCAAGTGAGTTTCAGTGAGACTTGCCCCATAAGATGGCAGTCAAAATCAGACTGGGAATTTGGAAACTTTATATATAATTGATTTTTAAATTCTTCAGGTTACCCGCCTGACCTACCAGCCACCGAAGCCCAATTTCAAGACCCATGGACTTCGTCAGATGAAGCAATGTGTGATGCTCTCCCGCTTGACCAGCCACAAGTCATACCTCAGGTCAGCCTCGAAGAATTAATAAATTTACTGAATCTTTAATTTTGGCAAATACTGAATCGCAACTCTGTCTCATTCCCACAGTTCGAGACTGGGTCACCGTCGTTTGCAATAGCTGTTGACCTTTACATTCAGCGTGAAATTTCCGGATATGACTGGGACAATATCACAATCGTGCCCGACAATGAAACATGCCAAGTTTACAACAAACTCGCCCAAGCCACCGACTGTCCTCTAATTACTCCAACTTCAGATCTTCGTGGGCTCGGAAATGTCAATAAGACTCAAGATAATGTACAAGGGGACCAACCATATTTCGAAATGTTAGACTCTGATACCAAAATGACAGTGTGTATTGACGGAAAGGAGCTTCGAATTCCGAAAATGTCACTGAATACTCTTTCTCAAGTTCTTTCTGCAAAAGTGCTCCTGGACACCGAAGCGGTCAACGCAGCTTCTTCTGTGCTCATCAAAACAGAACCAAGTTCACCCTCAACGCCTCCTATTCGGAATAAACGCAAGTATCAGCGGCGAAATTCGGCGGGTCGCAAGTCCAACAAAAGCACGTCTAAGAAGGCTAAAAGTTCTGATCGATCTTTGCCGTTGGCGACTCCGACTTCGTCACATGATTTGACTGTTCCACATGATGAAAATGCCCCACCAAAAAAGCGTCGTGGTCGCAAGCCCAAGTCTGCCAACACTTCAGTGATGGACTTGTTTCTTTCAACTTCTCCAGCGGCTCCAGGATCCGTTTCGCCTCCTCTGACTGCTTCCAGCTCTTCAACTTCCGACTCCGTCACACCGCCAAATGAGTTTACAAGCAGAACCACTAGAGCAATGAGGCGTCGACTTTGCAAGTCCATAGGCTAATATATCATATTTTGTAAAACAGAATTTTTTTCTACCAAGTTTATGAGTTTGGAAATAAGTTAATTTTTTTGATTGACAACCTTTCGGGTTTCTGCAAGGACAAATGCAATTTTTACATGTATCAATTTTTCACAGGTTGATAATTTTTGCTCAAACTATCAATTACATTGTACCTTTTCCAAGAAACCATTTTCATTTTGTATGACCCACGAAATAATTTAAGTGAAATATTTTATATCAAGAAACACACAGGATTGTCAACTTTGTAAACTACTTTACTGGACATTAAATCTATAGCTATCCTTGACAACAAAATTCACGTCCACCTGAATCACTATGTACTGCTGAGCACCGACCCCACAATAATTTCCTCGTCGAACGAAACTTCTTCCACCTGCCCTCCTACTCCATACCTCATAACATCATCACTGTACCTGCCCAAATCGGTTTCACTTCCATCGGTCGAAGATCCAACCGAGACATCTTTGACGTCTGAGACTGGTTCATTATTTGACAACATTTCGGTGGCGAGATCGCTGATCATCTGACACATGGCATCAATCGGCTTAACGCCGTATTTTTGAATGCCCCGTACAACTTCGTCGTATGTCAAACCGTCCCCTACCAAAGAGTCATCGACGAAGACTTCGGTGTCTTCGATGTCTTCTTCTTCTTCCTGCACTTGGTCAGTTTGAGTAGACGCTTGCAATTCGTCAAGGTCAACGTGTACATTCAGCTACAAGCGTCAATTTTTAAAATTAATTTTCGCTACCGTAATTTTTGCCAAGCATCGTTTCCGCTTACTCTTTGTCGTCGCTGATCCATCAAAATGGCTGGGAAAAGTTCTTGTAAAATTCTAACTGCCTCATGATTAGGTTCTTTTTCAACCTCTTTTTGTTCCAGCTGAAATTCAAAAAATGAAAATGTAGTATGAGAAATATGCAATCTGAAGTCTTCATCAGCAGGTGAAACAGTGGTCACTTACTGGCTGCTTGAGCTGAGGTATCTGCATCTGGATGAGCTCGTCCACACTCAATTCCAAAGGCTTTTTTTCTACGACGTCTTCTACTTTCGCATGACATGCTCTGGTATCTCCAGTTTCTTCGTTATTTATGCATTGCACTTCAGCTGTGGTTACTTCAGGTTGTTCCATCGTTCCAACTTCTTTTGGTTCTACAAGCTTGGACGTTGACGTTGTTTTCACTGTTGATGTTTTGAGCATTTCTGTCACTGAAGTTGTAGCTGACGCCATTAGTGTTTCTGGCCTCAAAATTTCTGCTGATGTTGATGTTGTAAGCATTTCTGTCTTCAGAGTTGCAGCTGAAGTTGATTTTGTGAGAATTTCCGCCATTAGAGTTCCAGCTGATGTTGATCTTTTGATTATTTCTGTCATTGAAGTGTTAGCTGACTTCAAGACACATGAGGGTACCTGAGAGTGTATAGAGACATCCAGGTTACCATCATGACTTCAAAAAATTCATAGTTTAACTTTTAGCATTACTTCGAGTCTTTCAATTAAATCCGTGCAAGAAGTCGGTATGACACTTCCAGGCTTTCTCAAATCTTCATGAGTAAATCCAAATTCAGCTGTTGATGGTTTCTTTACAGGTTCCGGTTCCTCCGTCTTCCGAAATATAAAATATTAGCTATTAATACTTAATCTTACATTCAGAAATTAAATTACCGTTTTTGAGTACCTGAATGTCCATCTCGACTGTAATTGTAATATCCGGACTGATCCCCGTCTCTTGGACCACAACTGCCGTCATTGGGAGTGGCATCGGATCTTCAGATGGATTTGTCCCACTTGAAACAACTTGAGCCTTTACTTCAACGGTTAGTTTCGGAGCTTCGTCAGTTTGGGTATCTGAAGAAACTTTGAGCATTTGGTGCAGGTCCGTTTGCCGATTTACGAATGGAACTTCTTCGACAGGACTTCCGGGTCCCTCAGAATCGTAGGACTGAAACCGGCTCTTGACATAAACTGGACGTACTCCATCTTCTCCGAGGCTTCCATTGGAATTTACTTCCGTGTTTGAACCTACAGAAACTTTTTCCTTTGGCACAGTTTTGTTGTTGTTTAATTCGTAGAGGCTTTCGATGGTTTCAAGCAGCTTTTCATAAGAAGGGCTTTTAAAGTGCTTGCTCATGTTCGGATCAATCATCTGGTAATCGCAAGCCAATTTCGACAAAACCCTTCGCGTGTCAAACCGTTCCTTGCTTCTGGCATTATTATTTTCAGAGTCTTTGTTGTTTGTATCCGCAGGTGTGTCTTCTACTTTCCAAAATTTTTGCAAAAACGTTACTGGCGTTTCCACACTTTTGTCAACCTGCTTCTGCGTAGGTGGGAGCTGTGAAGTACTTGCTCTTCGCACTGCCGGCGTTTTTAACTTGGTTGGAATACCTTCTGCAACTTTGGATTTCCTTTTAGCTGCACTGAAGGAGAGAGCATTCGTAATGAAATCCTTGCTGGATGTGTAAGGAGCTGCTTGAGCAGTTTGACAACGTTTTTTAACAGCGTTGACCAAAACGGAATTGACTGCAACAAAGGACGCGGCGACATCTGACGGGATTTTATTTGATCCTATAGTACGGTCGCATTTTCCCACTGTAAATTCTAACGTCGCATCGGAAGCTGGTGCTGTCGAAGGGCGTTTGACTTTGAACGGTTTTGTGGATGGAACGCTTGGTTCTGCTGTCACCTACAAAATCCATTCAATTCTTTGTATTTTTCTAAGCTTGTCATCAATGAGATCCAAGCCAAAACTCTCACATTTCTTGCCACCTTGATTTTCGGTCTCACCGATGTACAAGCATCTGATGTCACAGTATTTTTGCTGATGCCCGACTTTATTTTTGCAAGTGCCATTGCATTAGATGCGGACGTTGTCTTGAGCTTTCGCGAAGCAGCTTCCATGTAGCTTCCGGCTTCTTGCTTCTTTAGACGAAATGTTTCATTTGCTCTTATATTTTGATCATTATTAAATTTCTTCAACGCTTTCACCGTCTCTGATTCTTTGATTCGGCAGCTAGAAGACGACACTGGAAGCTTGCTCCCGCTCGAAGGTTGCAACTTTCGGTTCAGCATGGTTGACAGCCGTATCGACTGTCCCACGAGCTAGTTGGTCAATAATGACCAAAACAAAAATTTTGGCTACAGCTAATCTATCGCTTCCTATTTTTAGTCATAAAAACAAAAGTTCCTGAGTAAACAACATTAACTCTTTTCCCGCTTGGTGTCCATGGTGAGATGGTTACAAAAGATTTTTCAAGGATTTTACAAAGGATTCTTCTACCAACTCTTTATCCATCATGTATTTCCTCAAGAGAGAAAAACTTTTGTTGATGCTTCTGCTTTCGCCATATGTCGTAACCATTTGCCACCCATTGAATTTCATATTCACTTCTCCAAAGTCAGTAGTAGAACGTTGACATCCGTAAAATGTACTTGGGTCTTCTGCCGCCGCTATATATTTCATAGAGTCAGACAGTAAACTAGAGCCAAAAGCCAGCTAAACTTTTTCACCAACATAATATAAAGTTGGTATAAAAAGCGTCTAATCGTCTCCGAGCTTGATACAAGTTTATTTTTGGCATTCGCTCCCAAATCCCATCATTGAATCAACCAGCTTTCACGACACAAAGTTCCTGTTCCAGTTTTGCCTGTTTCGTATTTTTCTTCTTGTGAAAATAATAAAAGTGCATAGAGGTTGGTTCGCGTACAAATTTTATAGTGTCTGCTTTCGAGTGATTTTTAACCGGAAATGGGTCGTAAGAAAAGAAATAAAAATCAGGTACACTTATATATATCTGAATTCCATCAAAAATATTTTAATATTTTCACTCGCTTCATAACTCTTGTATCCGCCTCTTTGCAGTTGTCTAACGCTGATTCTAGCGCGCCTCCACCAGATGACCCTACAGACACCTTTTCGGAACAGCCAACTTTGGTCATCGATACTTCGCCAATTTTTGGCCGGTAGAGCCCTAAATTTTTATGAATGTTTTTCAGTAGAATCTGGTGTATTTAATATATTTGTTACTAAAAAGCATTTATTTCGTCCAGGTATCTCAAGACAAAAACGCATGTTCCCAAGGGCACTCTGATACTCACTGACGACCTTCTCTGCGCTGGACCCCTTCGATCTTCCAAGCCAGTTTGCCTGGGATGTCATGTCCCTCTGACTTGCATCAGTGACAGGTAATTCAACCGTTTCTCAACGTTTTCCCAACTCTTCTTTCGTCAACAGTCGTCAATGTATTCATAGCCTTAATGTTTCTAGAATCAGAGCAGTTCTTTTTATGACATTCATTGTGAGAAAGTCCGCCACATGTGTGAGGTTTCAAAACTGCTTTGATGATGCCAAAGTGAAATTTACGACTCACATCTGGCAGAGTATATTTGTGGCGGGCTTTGATTTTGACTGTATCGGATAATTTTGCTCGAGTTGCCCACAGAGGTTATGTAAGCAACTGGTGCAACTGCAAGAATTTTATGCTTGTGTTTTTGTATTTTATTTTGCAGTTGTGCCTGCTCAGCATGTGGGTGGCCACTGTGCGGAAAAACATGTCAAAAGGCTTCATTTCACACTTGCGAGTGCGAATTCTTCGTCAAAGGCCAAATCAAGGCAATTACGTCTTTTTTCACTACTTTTCTCATGTTCTATTTCTGGTTTACGCGTATACAAAAAAAGAGACCACACAAGAAGTTGAGATTCCCAATTCCCTGACCATGTCTGCATGTTGTATATTGAAATGTTTTATAGTCTTCTGTCAGAATTATCTGGCAAGTGTCCATCAATATGGACAGCAGCATCCGGATTTTGAGTTATCAATTGCGCAAAGCACATGTTTTGTAAATCCTAATAGGAGCGTATAAACATTTGCGGATTTCCCTAGATTTATCCCGTAGTTTTTGATCCATTCGTGGTGATTGATCCCCAATCTATCAGTTTGTTGAATGTGATTTGTCCTTATTTACAGCTGCAATATATTTTATATGACGTGGCGCTTTCACTGTGGCTCACACTGTCTTGCAGTGTTGCAGTTCTCACAACACCTTTCTCCATCCAACAATCCACAATGACACTACTTGAAACGTAGAAGTTGACGGTCAAGTAATTCCGTAGAAACCTCCAAGCCGATCCTTCCGATAACGAGTAAAATTTTTATTACACTTTTTCAAATAGAAAAATTCTATTATATTCCTTCACAACCTATAGTCAGAATACCTTGTCCTGCCCCTTCCCGCCTCCTACCTGCCATGCAAACAATTTTTTTATGATTATCCAATATAAGCTACACTTTCAGCTTGAGTCAAAAACTTGATTTATAATATCAGGTCCCCAGCAATATTGGAGACGTCGACTTTGGCGCCTTTGCAGTTCTTCGAGGTCTTCTGCTTAAATTGACCAACGCTGAAGGCTGGAAGAAGCTCAACACGCTTCAACACCACAATGAAATTCGGATGCAATTGCCACTTTGGCAGGAGAACCACATGAAGGTCGTCAAGTTTCTCATCGAAGACCTGAGGCTTGGCAGGTTTTTCACTGATCAGGAAGCCCATAACGTAAGAAGGAAGCCAAAGGTTCAAAAAAAATATTTTAATGGTGAATTAATGTCAATAAAATATTCGGCAGGTCTGCGGCATCTTTGAAGTGAACGGGTTCGAACTCGGCCAAACTGTATCTTTCAGAGGTTTATTCCCCAAAGCCGCCATGATGGCCCACAATTGCATTCCAAACGCTATTCATTCTGACGACTTGGATCAAGGCAAAATTTGTATCAGGGCGGCAACGGATTTGCAACCTGGTACACCTGTCACAATCTGCTATGCATTTTCATTACAGGTGAGTTATTCATAAAAATATATTCTTGAGCCATTTTACAGACATGTAAGGTCAACCGGAAGTTTCAATTTCAGGCATCCCAACAAAGACAACAAATGCTTATGGCGACCAAATTTTTTGAATGTAAATGTCTGAGGTGTATCGATCCTTACGAACTTGGGACCAACTTTTCAACGTTGGTCTGCCCGTACTGTCGATCTCAATCTGTGATCAATACTCTTTGCCAGGACAATAATTACGATTGGAGGTGCTCAAAATGTTCTAAAAAGTATGAGTTCACTATCAGTCAGTTATTGCCTTATTGCTGGACAAGAATTCCAGTTTTCAAGTCGCCTATATTAATTGATCCATTTCCTATGACTTTAGGATACAAAAAGACTGGGTTCGAGCTCTGGTCACAAAATTCAGTTCTTTAAAGGACTCGAGTGGTTGCATCAAAGATTCTGAAGAGCTGTTAAAAGACATGTCGAAACATTTCCATTTGCAGCATTATCTGTCTTTCGAAATCAAGTTCAATTTGTGTCAGGTGAGCCTAGAAAACAAAATTCTTTCTGGATAATGTTCGAAACGACAGTTTTTTAAAGCCATCGTTTCGATACAGAAATACGGACGTGAATCTCCACCGCTACTTCAGTTATCAGAACGTGATTTAGACCGCAAAATCCAATTATGTACCGAAGTCTTGGACGTGCTCAATGTGATACTTCCTGGCCTTACAGTTTCTAGAGGTTCGACAAGCTTTCCCTATAATGACAATGTTTGGTGTTATTTTTGTTTCCCGTTTTAATATGTTATTGTAATCTTTCCACAGGCTTGGTCTTGTATGAACTGCAGGCAGCGGAGAGTACAAAGTTACGGCGAATATTCGAATCCAAAAAGTTCTCGAGAGCAATTCTCAAGAGAAAGCTGGAGAAAGTTGAAACTTTGTTAGTGGAAAGCATGCAGATTCTATTGCTGTCCCATGTATCTTCACCTGAATATGCTCTCGCCATGAGCATAAAGAATTCCACTTTGCCAGACCTTCAAGCCTGGATTAAAGTTGTACGAACAAAATAATTGGAAGTCAAGTGCGATTCCGCGCTTCAACAAGTTTAAAGGGCTGATTATATGCTTACAGCTGCGGCTAAGCAAAATTTATTCGTCATCAAGTAACAGTAAACAGTGTATAAAAGTTTTAACAAGAGCGCCATTGTCCAATACTTTTGCGTTCCTACAACCATCAAAGCGTAACCGTGTATTTAGAGTATATGTACAAGCTGCAAGTCACATTACTTAAAGCTGTCACATCATCGCGTAAGATCGCACTGTATCACACTGAATCAAAGTTATACTAAAGTTTGTATATAAAGTTCTCAATCAAGCGTCCTATTCCTTCGTGTACCAATGCTAAATATTCTTCAAGAGCTATCTTAAGAACCAACTTGTTGCCAATCGCCAGTCGAACGGGGCACATGATAACTCCATCTTGCAAGTTTTGATGTTTTTGCCGACAAAAGGCTAGATGCCTAGGCTTTGACCCAAATTCATTTCAAGTAGCTTACAGAAATTTACCCTGCTATCTACAGTTAGTAAGCCATACAAAGCGTAGAAATTCAGAAGAATCCAATTGCAAAAGCTTCATGATTGTATAAAACGTTTAAGTACTCTTTGAAATGCATCATCTCGCTCTAATTACTCTATAGCTCTTTTCAGCGTAATACTTTAGTTTTTAGTAGCTCTGGATTGATGAATACCGTACAGTCCAGACTCTTCGTATCGTTATAAAAGGCAAATATATAATGTCGTGCAAGAAGCAAGATGCGAAATAATGAACAAAAATGGACGCAACTGAAATGTGGAATTACGTTACATTTGAACCAACTGAAACGGCAAGTTACAAACATGGACAGAAATTCATCAGCTTACTTATAGCATTAACAACGGTAGTAACACTATGCATCAACAACTGACTCGAATTGCAAAAGCGTATTGCATTTCTACACACTTCAAGCTGCTACGAGCACTCTTTCTTTCTTGGTGGAGACTTTTTCGGGCTCATCTGCAAGAAAGAAGACGAACATTGATTACCCGGACCACATAAATTTTGCGAAACCACACAAGTTGGTAAAAAGTACTTACCAGGAATATCTGGTAACGGCGTCTGAGGAACTTCGGGCATCGGACTAACATCTTCATCTTCGACCTCTGGCGTGAGTTTCGATACGTCTCGCGGCAACGTCACATGCTCTTCCTCCATGATCTTTTCCAATTCCGTCTCCACTTCCTCCAAATCTTCTGGGCTTAGATTCGTACTCAAAAGTTCGTCAATTTCCTTTTGCTTATCAATACCCTCCCTTGTCTCGTCGAGTATTTTCTCAATATCTTCAATAGAAAGCATGTCGTTGACTTTCTTCAAGGCGTCATTTCCTCTTTTCAGACCCTCAACGACCTGCGGAAATTGAGCAATCAATGCAATTATACTGGTTTCTCATCAAGCTGACTTCTGCTTCTGGTATTCAACTTACCTGAACTTCTATACTAGCAAACTCCAAATCTTGAACTAGTTTCTCTATATTATCCAGCTGCGCCTCAGACTTTTGCAATTGCGTTTCCTGAAATCGTTTCTTCTTCAGAAGTAGCTTGGCTCGGCTGCAATAGCATAAAAAGTAATTTAGCATTCAAATCACACTATACGCCAATTGCCAAAATTTTTGAACTTACTCTTTCTTTCCTTCATGAAGTAACTTTTTGGCCAACTCTCGCTCTTTCTCTAGCGACTGGACAATTTTTTGGGAATATTGCTTCAACTTGTCCCTTTGTGTTTTCAGTTCCTTAAAAAACAATCAACACGTTTAAAAGTTCAGTTCATACAGTTTCGAAAACACACCAACACTTCTGTACTTGTAATTAAATGCCTTACCAAGACTGCTTTGTCGTGTTCAGTCACTTTGGACACCTTCTTTGCCTTCCCGAATATATTCCCCATTTTAAAAACGATAAAATCCCTTGTAGGACTTCAACAACCACGTAAGGAATCCTTGTTTCTTAGGTTTCAGTATGGCAACTATTTTAGGAAAGATTGATCCTGTAGACGTTTAAATCACTTTGAAACTCGAGTTTGTACAGTTTAGAAATAAAGATGACTCAATGAAGAATAATAATATCGTCAACAAGGCTGACTGAATGTCATTTAGAATTCACAAACCCAGCTTGTGAGGGTGTGAGTCTGAAAAGAATCGCTCGACGCACTTTTTTTGCCTAGTTCGTATCAAAATATTTGGCAAACTCGTAATTTCCTTGTTATTTTGAATCTAATTGCACTTTTGAGAGACACTCACATAAATCAGCAGTTGCTGAACGTCAAATTGGCAAAACTTTGTGACGACTTTGCTATTTGTAATTTTGTAGCTTTTGGGCGAGGATTCTGTTCTCTCGTTACTCAATCAGTCGATTTGTTTTTATACGGTCGTTCGTCCGTTCTTGTCGCTGTATTTTTTGGTTCTTTGGCTGAATAAGAACTGCAATACTAAAGACTGACTGAATACGGCTCCAACTCAACTGACATGTGTAGCAAACTGCATTTGTGCACTGCACTGGAGCAAATCGCATAAAACCTTCATGTTAATAATATGCCGTAGCCACTGTCTTATAACATGCCAAAATGCATGGGCGTATAGTCGGCCCAATCTGTCCAACTCTATTGCTTCTTGAGCAAATAAATCTAGATATCCTTGGCTGTGAGCGCGAAAACTGTCCTTTTCGGAATCCAAAGAGAAATATTCACCGTGCACGTGTGTTATTGTTGTGAACGTCCAATGGCTATTAGAAACTACCGTTTAAACTCAAAACATTGTACACCGGTACACCGTTCAAAACACTTTTTTTCTGCACCAGTTAAACGATAGGAAGAACTAACACTTATTGCAAGCCAAGTGTTTGGTTTCACAGCTGATTTTAGCAGCACGCGTAAGTCTCGATAAGAACTGGTAGAACGTTGAAAAGTTAACTACAATCATTTATAATATATTTCCAGGCTCGTGTGGTGTTAATCATGATGACGTCGAGGCTGTACTTTCGTCGGATCCACCAAGTACTCCAAGCCAAGAAGTTGGTCTCTCAACCTGTACCAAATCCACAGTTTATATCCTTAAGAGGTCTAAGGAAGGCATCCACTCCAGTTTCCGAAAACCAACATGAAAGTACGCAGGAAACAAGTCCGTCTTCAGAACAGGTGTCTGATGAAGTGCAGCAGGAAAATACGGGCGAAGCGAAGACGTTTAAACGACCACCCTTGAAAAAGTTGTTACGAAATTCGGCGACTTACTTGGCTGACGAACCTCCGACGGAACAGTATATCGACCCTTTTATATCGGGGCCCTATGTGCAAGGGGACAAGGTGCCGGAGGATGTAAGAGAGATGGAGAAACAGGATCGTGAGCCTGTTCAAGATCCAAAAATCGACCCAAAAACTACGTCTGTGAGTGTTGCAAACCTGAAAAAGTTGATATCTATAAGAGTCTGTGACATTTGAAACACGACCGATTTGAATTTTCAGGTAATCCAGTTCCCTGGGGATGGCTGTCAGTATTTAGGCATGTGTGGAGACCCACGCAAGTTCCCTCCATATATCCGAGTGATGTACGAAATGGCTAGTGAGATCGTGAAAGTTGACTTGATAGATTTGATGATGAATGGCCCTGTAGAAAAATTGAATATGACCAGATATTCTCAACCTGCGATTGTCGTAGCGTCATTGGCTGCACTTGAAAACCTGCGCGACAAGGATCCTGCAGCAGTGGAGTCATGTGTAATAACGTGTGGATTTAGCGTAGGTGAAATATCAGCGCTGATATTTAGCGGAGCGTTAACTTTTGAGGAGGGAATGCATCTCGTTAAATACAGGGCGGAAGCAATGCAGCTGGCCGGGCAAATGACTCCAAGCGGACTTGCTCTCGTATTTTATGGACCTGATTCTCGACTAGGTACGATAGAGTTTTCAATATCCGCCGCAGGTTATCCGAGTCGTTGGAGTAATGTTCGCTGACTTGATTTGTGACTAATTTGCAGACAAAGCTATGGAGTTCGCCCGCGAGTGGTGTGTACAGGAATACAGGCTACCTGTGGCGGTATGCCAGCCGGCATATTACTTATTCCCGCATTGTAAAGTTGTTGGGGGCAACAAGGAAGCTTTGGACTTTTTGGAAAAGAATCAGAAGGACTTCAGGTTGAAGAAAGTCAAGAGGTTACCCGCTGAAGCTGCATTTCATACTCCAATAATGCGCCCAGCATCGGAGCCGATAAAAACTTACCTCAACACCATACAACTGAAGGACCCAATGATCAAAGTGTTTTCTTCGGTTACGGGTGGTCCTTATAATCATATCAGCAATATTAAGAAATCCGTCGCAGCTTCTGCACATTCAACTGTGAGGTGGGAACAAACTCTACATCACATTTATACACGGTAAGTGCAAGATATAGCTTGAATCCAGATATCTACTGATGTCGACGTTTTTTCATTTTTTTCGTCTTTTTTCACTATTTACAGGGCACAAAACTCCCGCTTTCCAAGAACGTACGAATGTGGCCCTGGTCGGACGTTAGGATCAGTCATGAAATTAGTCAACAGAAAAGCTTACGATTCCTATAATAGCGTTCAAGCAAGCGATCTTCCAGAACTAGTCGAAGCTCACAATTTTAATTGATTTGTTATAGTCCGAATGATTTATGGAAAGTTTTGATACAATTATTGAGTAGATTTCTTTAAACTGAACAAAATAAAAACACCCTCTAGTTTCTCACACATGATTCCTTTCATTAACTCTTATTTTCTATTTCCCTTCAGAGCAGATGCCTCTGCCTTCTCAACAGCAACAGCGTGCTTCATGTGCTCCAGAAATTCGCTCAAGGAGCATGATTGCTTCTTTACGAAGTTAACGTGTGTTAAGAACGGCATCTTTCTTAAGGTTCTTCCGCTCAGATTCACACTCAAGCTGTAAACAAAGGACAACAAATAATGTAATTTCCGTAATCAGGAACCTATCGCCACATCTAAAATCCCTTACTTCGCGATGTCAACGAGAGAATTCTCGGATTCCGTCCTTTCCTCGGGATTCTTGCATAGAACTTCATTTAGGCTACGTTCTGAGTCAATGATTCCAACACGTATGAGTTCATTGATTGAGCTCGCTAAAATACCGTAGATAATTTCAGCAGGTGGGTTGCCAATATATATTTTAAGATCCGCTCTATCAACAAACGCTACATCAATGGAACCAACAATATTTGATGTCGTCAGAATCACAACGTTGGGGTATCTACAAAAAAATATTTTTCTATCTTAATTCCAACATGTTCAACGAAAAGCACGAAGATTTGAACTCACCTTTTGATCCTATCAATTTGAGTAAGTAGGGCATTTACGGCGCGTATAGAATCAGATGGTTCATTCCCGGACTCCGCAGCCATTCGACACTGTGCTAAACTCTCCACTTCGTCAATCAGCAAAAACACTATGGACTCGGGATCTTCAATCAGCTCCTGGATCTTGTCGAACATTTTCATAACCAACTTCCCACTCTGAAAAGTTCCGTATGTAAATTTAATGAATGCTCTCAAAATTTGTTGACAATGTTGGAACAGCTACAAAACGTACCTCTGAGAACCATTTGGAAAAAAGGCTGTGGCTGTTGATCTCCACAAGCTGCCCATACCGGAACCTAGAACTCATCCTTATGGTGGCTTTATGCGCTAATGCCTTGCAGAGTGAAGTTTTACCGGTTCCCGGTGGTCCATGCAACAGTATTACTTTGTTCCAAGATATCAGCGAATCGTTTACATGTTTGTCTGCATACAAAATTGCTGTTTGAATGTAATCGAGGAGCTGCAAAAAACACCAACATGTAAAATTTTAGGGCAGTAATCCGAAGAAAACCAAGAGAAATCTGTCTGCCATACCCGTGTTTTCACATCCGACGAAAACACCAAACTGTCCCAGAGATCATGGAAAGACTTTGAAGGTAGTATCCAGTGATGGGAGGAGGGGGAAGAGGAATCGTCGTCGTCATCCATAAATTCCGGATTTTCTCCGTCATCGTTCAGTTCAAAGACGTGGAACTCCATCAAGGGCTGTAATTCATAATGGTAACAGTTTCATTACAATCTTTCAAAAGCAAAAGGAAATGAAAAAGGTTATGCCCTTTACAGTATTCACATGATGCTGATCAGCTTTATCCGAATCCACAAGTCCATTTTCCTTGCTGTATACATCGCTTCCTCCCCAAGTGTCCTTCAAGGGACAAAACTTGATAGATTCCACATGATCTTGAAGTTCCGGCTCCGTCGCAAGATTGAAGTCTCTTGCCGGATCATTGAGCTTGTCGAAAGATTTCAGCACCAGTTCCTTGACTTCACATCGTTTTAATCGGCTGTAAATTAACAAAACCAGGCACTAGAATCATATACTCTACCCTTAGAATATCCCTTGGAAAATTTTTGATGTTCCACTTACCTTTGCAATTTCCTCGCAACTTCAGCATGAACGTAAAGCTGTACCATCCTTAAATTGAGAAATTTCGGGACTTAAAAAGTTATCCAGGAATTAGGCTTTCAGCACTTGAACAAGTTTCTCAAAATTCAATATTAAATGCGGCTAGCCAAAAATTGATTAAAAGTTTATGCGTGACAGCAGAACAAAATCCAACGAGTAACGAACGACAAGCCCGCCACAAGTTTGAGCGCCTTTTTGCTCACGTGATCCGACTGAATGACAACACAAACATCACGACTCTGTGATGTAAAGCGATCATCTGTTTTCCAACGGCTTTGTTATTGATTGTTGCTCAAACAGAGTGTTAACAATTTGATTCAGCTGTTGTTCCACAATTTAAGTTTCGGCAGCTTCAAGTTCATTCTGATTACAGGGGATTGCTCAAACATTTTAATAATGGCTGGAGCAGCGTTACGAAGATTAATGGCTGAATATAAACGTAAGTTTTCACAAACACTTTGCCATCCTTTGTGTTAGCTGACCTTTGACTTGGGGTGTAGAAGTGAAATTTTAAGCAAAATTAAATTCTTTTAACATGACCTGGTTTTTGAATTACTTTAGAGCTGACGTTGAATCCTCCAGAAGGGATACTAGCCGGACCTGTCGACGAAGAAAACTTTTTTGAATGGGAGGCATTAATAACGTAAGTTGCAGTTCAAACGAATTTACCAACTTGAACCTTAAGCTTGATTATGACTTTTCAATCATCTACAGCGGACCTGATGAAACCTGCTTTGAAGGAGGAGTATTCCCGGCAAAACTAGTATTTCCATCCGATTATCCTTTGAGCCCACCGAGGATGAAGTTTACTTGCGATTTGTTTCATCCTAATGGTAAAACTTCACATCAACCGCAATGTTCCTATGCATTTCAATAGTTGAAAAGTTGAAATTCATAATGCCCATATTTTGTTTTCAGTATATGCGGATGGCCGAGTATGCATATCGATTCTACACGCCCCCGGCGATGACCCTACAGGATATGAAACTCGGGCCGAACGTTGGAGCCCAGTTCAATCAGTGGAAAAAATACTCTTGAGCGTTGTCAGCCTTTTAGCAGGTATGTTTCATTGACTAAAGTTCAGCAAGAACTTTGAGTTCAGTCAGTATAGTTATAGATTCATACCGCATATGTCTTACACGATGCATGCGGTCATTCAGGAGAACACTCTAAAGATTATCTGATCCTGATTGCAGAACCCAACGACGAAAGCCCAGCAAACGTCGACGCAGCAAAAATGTGGCGAGACAATCGTCAAGAATTTAGTGCCCGAGCTGTTAAGCTGGTTCGTGCAACCCTCAACTTGCCACCACCATAAGGCGACCAAAATCTGCTAGGAGTACCTGTGATGTAGGTGTCCAGTTTTAGAATCTGGATCCGCAATATACTGTATATAAAGTGCTAGTTCTCTGTTTGTATTATCGTACACAGTATGTAATTCATGCCGTGAAATATCCACTCCACTCTCCAGTTGTCAATCAAACTTTCGCATGTTTATATTCTAGTTGTAGTAAAAATCCTGATTTACCTTGCTAATCAGTTCCAGTGTAACTTTGAAATCACGGTTTGAGAGGTGCTATACATGTCTACTGCAGTTTTTACTTTTCATCTTGAAATTGCTAATGCATTTAGTTTAGAATTGCTAACGACTTTGTCCAAAATAGAAGTCTCTTTGTCATCAGCTTTTAGTCAATTAGCACATCGTTCCAACAATATTGCTCACAACAGTCTAAAAGTAGTCTCCTCATTGCTGCATGACTGCATTTACTATTGTTGGTTGCCCTTTCAGTACATGGGCTGGACATGTCTTGGAGAAAGCGTTCTGTTGTGTTCCATTCACGTAATGGTTAAATTCACCTGCCTCTCCTGACCGAACCCCACACAATTCACATTGCCCGTCTGAGAGGCAAACCGAACGTTCCCTCGACAGAATACTTCTTTTGCCCACTCGGTTTCCTGCGGGCTTTGTGTCAGTCACTGCTGTCCATCAGGTATTCTGTGTCGTCTCCAGCCTTCATACCGGTACTGAAATCCACCACCCGAAAATCCGAATGCAACTCGATACAAGAGCAAGTTGTACTTTCATACTTCACCTGTCAGTCTTCGTCTTCTCGTATACATAACATTGTCCCTTGAAAGCTCTTGAATTGTACAGTATTGTGGCTAGTCTTCTTTGTCTGACGTGATCAACGGATCGGCAGTTTGTGACAGCGTGTCCGGAGCCAAGTCCGATGAGCAGCACCGAAGTGCCGTAATCAAGCCGGTCATTACCGGAAGTTCGATTTCGGGTTGCCCCAAAAGAATCTTGGTCGGTGGCAAGAATGCCATGCTGCATGCCTCGATATGCCCCGGTCATCGTCGCAGGTCTTGACGCCGTAAGAACCGCAGTTATCAATATTTTTGAACTAGAAGTTATTGCTAACTCTATAACGGTGGAAATTATAGGTTAGTTCTTGGTTCTAGGGATTGGGCCTAGCAGCTGCTTTACTGTTGTTGCTATTTCGAGGTAAGCTTGATTGAATTAACATAACGATGGTTCCATTCCATTTCAAAACCATTGTTCGAAGTGCTGTGGAAGCTTTACATCGATTGGTGAAAGCAATATGCGTACATAATTTTCGCCAATGCTCGGGACACTTGGTCTTTCTTCCACTTCATTATCTGCCTATCAGCCCCAACACCAACGCACATCGTTAATTGTGTCAATTACACCATCGAATCGATATAGCAATTGCCTCCTCAGCACTCTACTTTCGTCCATGGGACATATAATTAACCGCCGTTATTTCATAGCTTTTTAGGACCAGTTTGGACCGCAAACCGGCACTATGGCGTTGACAGATATTGTATTTTGTTTGTAGATTTCGTAACTTCATTCAATGAAAGGGCGACAATAGTCATTCCTGCTGGGATAGCAGTCTTGGCTGGTATTATTTCCGCTGCAGCCTTCCTACAGGTAAATTGCTCTAATTGCCTCATCAGCCCCGGAATGGCAATTTCTCTTACTATCACATCGGATCAGATGATCTGGAATATTTAATTTGTTAATTGCTCTTACTTTTAGAGAAATTGTCGCCTCGGATCTGCTGCCTTTGGGATTCACATACTTCTTGTTGTAACGTGCATCGCCAACATTGTGTTCCTGGTGATGCTTTCTCCAGCTTCTGCCTTCACGCCGTTACTAATAGCAGCTCAATGTTACATAATCGTGATTCAACTACACTTTTCATGGGTCATGCATGACTATCGCAACCACCTACGGCGAATGTCAGAGCCTCTTGGAAGTCGAAAGTTTTCTAGGTATCGAAAGAGCTTACAAGAAGAACTGGGCCTACAATCTCCGTAGTGTTAAGAAGAGTTCCGCTAGCAAAACCAAAATTCTCAATAATCCTATATGACTGAACTAGATTCATTTTGTTACTTGAGCTTGTATGTCGCCTGATAAAAGCAAGAATCTAAATCGGTTTCACATTACATCGATTTACAAAATAGCAAACATTTTTATTCTGTAACTGCTTCAATTTGTTACTTTCTGTTGTTCCAACATACAACACAGGCTTATGAAATTCGATGATAAAACTAGAACTAAACTTATATAAGACAATTCGTACAATTCTGAAACTTTCTTGTCACCGACGCTACTGGTGAACGAAATTACGGGAAAAACATGACCACTACAGCCTCTACAACAACTTACTCTCAAAACATACAAG
The DNA here is from genome assembly GCA_034698345.1 of Sphaeridia pumilis. NCBI lineage: Eukaryota > Metazoa > Arthropoda > Collembola > Symphypleona > Sminthurididae > Sphaeridia > Sphaeridia pumilis. The sequence goes on from JAQGBJ010000133.1 coordinate 59,590, forward strand.
TACATATACGCAACTACGATTATAATTCTAGCGAATGCTATTCGTTCTCTTTTGTAACTGCTCGCCCTTACAAACATAACTTGGACACTTAGCTTTTCAAGTTGTATAAACTTCTGTGCAAGTCCTCATCTCTATTAATGCTCGCAATAAACTGGTATTAAATAACGTATTTATGAAAAGTTACTATAGCGTTATCCCTACAGCACGAGATACATTCTTCTAGCATGATCCTCTATTCTACAACAATCTACTTTTGATTCTGACTAACGTACGCGTCTAATTCAGCATCCAATTCTTCAGCAGTTGGAGCCTTCGGCTTACCACCACTGCCGCCACCACCTCGCCCTCTTCCTCTACCGCCAGCGCCACGGGCGCCACCACGGGGTGATCTGGTTGCTCCACCTCCTCCACTGGCTCTGCCGATCCGTTTACCCTGTATCTTATTCAATCCTCCAGTTCTAACAGGCGAGCTTTGGGTTGCAGCAGGAGTAGCGTTCGTCCAAGCAATTTGCATTACTCGACCTGAGAAAAGTCAAATTCCCTATAATCTTTTTGTTCACATAGCATTGATCTATCGCTTTAGAACCAAGTTGTTTTCATACCATCCAGAGGGACTCCATTATACTGTTGAATCGCAGCAGCAGCTTCAGCTCGTCGCTCAAAAGTCACATCTGCTTTGCCCAAAGATCTTCCAGATCGGTCATATAAAACTGAAGCGAAGCGAATGTTTCCGAGTTCACTGAACAGTTCCTGCAAACCAAGGATTTCCGGTTCATTTCTTCCTCCCAGCTCCAATTCTTAATTTTCATCCATCTCAACCGCCAAACTGAATGGTCCACGAAGAAGAATGATCTTGACCCATACTTACGATGATATCAGCATCCGAAACTCCGTAGTGGAGGTTACTAATTGTAATTTTTGCAGGTCCAGTTCCGACACCACTTGTTCTTCTTGCACCGCCCATACTGCTGTCCCCAAATTTGTCGTGTTGCCACTTTCCAGGTCTATCAGCCTCATTCTGCAATCAAATCTTCTAGTAAGTAGCTGTTCAAGAAATTACTTCAACTCCATTCTTTTCAGATTTTCAACTTACTCTGCGGCCTTGTCTAAATCTACCAGTGGCAGCAGCAGTAGCCCCGCCTCGTCGAAGTCCAGTGCGGACAGCTCCGACCTTTCCACTTCCACGACCTCCACCTCGTGTCGTTCTTGCTCCACCACGAGCTCCGCCTCGACCTCGGCCGGCACCTCTGGGCTTCTTGTTGGTCGAAATGATTTCGTCTAAGCTCATTTCCATTTTGCTCGCCATGTTGATCCTGCGGTTTCAAGTAGCAAAATGAACTTTAGTTAGCATTCAAGTAAAGGCAGCCTGCCGGCATCACCAAGAAAACCGAGAACCACAGCCCAGGATGTAAACAAACAATTTCAAATGAATACTTACCGGATGCAAGGTACAAAACAATGTGTTCACTCGACAGTCAACTTGGCAACAAGTAATCAACAACAAATATTAAATTTCAAAACAATTAATTAATTCCAATGGCGCTCAACTTTTCGTGATGCTCAAAACACAGAAAGAAGCCTCTGTGAGTCTGCCTATGGGACTGACGCGTACCGGTTGAATTTCGTATTAAAAGCATTCAAGGTAAGAATACGTTCACAATTTCCTCTCCACTCCAACCAAACCAAACCAAACCAACACTGCCGCCTCGGCAAAGGAGAAATCCGCAGCCAACGCTGTCTAGTTCTGCCGTTCAAATCCAATGGATTCAAATGCAGAAACCCTGAAGCTGCTCTTCACAAGCTTAAATTATGTACGGACGGCTCCTCACAAGAGATGCGCAATGGCAATGGCAATTGACTCCGTGTTAGCAGATGGGCTGCTTCTTTGTATAGTGAAAGCAGAAAGTTGTCGTTTGAGGATACTCCTTTTCCCATTCAAACGAGTTTTGCCACACAAGGTGAAAAGCATCCAAGCCGATTCATGCACCAGCAGCCAATGAATAACACCCAAGGATATCTCGAAAAGGGTTTAAATAGATGGGCGCGAAAGGACTATTTTCGGCGATTGGTAAACAAACGAAACTTGTATTAATGGAGCTTTCAAGCTATAACAGAAAGATTGCAGTAAGATTTTGAACGGAATTGGTGAGTTGTCGGAATTTACGGTTAACTGTAAATTGCAATGCATGAATGGTGAATTTCGAACTTAAATTTCAAAGCTTGACATTAGTTGTCATTTTTGCAGGAACTTCATTAACCGACATGCATCCGGAATTGATACATTCCGATCTTGCCAGCATCCGATCCTTGAATGAAGCTACACAAAGTTTGAAAAAGCGTGAAAGGTTCCTAGAACAGCTATGCTTGTTCAGAAACATCAGCAGCTCGAGCCAGTTCAAAGAGTGCTTCACCGTCCGTTCGGACACTTCGCTTCATGGTCACTTGACAGTAACAATCACAAATTCGTCGCCGGGCTTCCAGTTCCAGTCCAGGCTGTGGTGTGCCACTATCAGATGCAGTCAATCGAAGACGAGTTATGTTTTCCAGTTTGATGAAGACCTACTACCCGGAAACCAGGAGTCTTTCACAGTGCCTGTACCAAAGTCGGCGTTAATAGGCATTTGTAGCTTCGATGTTGGCCTGACCTTCTCATTCTCCTGGAGCGGAGTGTCGTATGTTAAGAATGTGAAACTGAGCACGGAAGTAGTAGATTGTTTGGATCTGTTGACGCCTGGGAAGAAGATTTCGTCCAACGACAATGATGACATTTCTTCCATTTGCAAAACTCCTGAAGGCGTCAGTCCGGCTGTCAATTCTGTTGTAGTCAAAATGAACCCCGGTTGTTTTATAAAGTTATTAGAAGGGGTTAGTTTGGAGAACACTTCGAAAGATTTATTGTTAGAAGGGTTGAGGAAGAGTTTGCAGACTGATAGAGAATCTTACGGATACTTGGGTGATACAAAAGTTAGTTTTTTCTGGATGCCTGTGGCATCTCAACTGGTTCTACGAGTTACAAACGCTGTAGTTTTAAAGCTTGTAAAGGAAAGTTTGTTTAGAAGGTTATTAACAATGTTTTGTGATGATAAGGCCTCACTTAGTTGTGTGATGCCGCCAGAAAATGCTATGAATCTATTTACTTTAAGGACAGATCTCTGTAGCTTAAACAGTGTGGATGCTAGTTTTGAAGACTTTTTTGAAATTTATCTTCAATTGCGAAAGAACAGTGAGCAATCTTTATGTTTTACGTTAAGTTGGTATGAATAAAATTCGCCGTTTAAGCAAAGCAACAAGCGTTTAGTTTATTAGGTAGCTTAGCTACCTCATATGTGCGTCTGTGCGTCTGTGCGTCTGTGCGTCTGTGCGTGTGTGTGTTTATCCGCGGACAGACGAACGGACATTTTGCCCACATTCGCTCATCTCACGGACAGACGAACGGATGTCTATGGACAGACGAACGGATGTCTATGGACAGACGAACGGATGTCTATGGACAGACGAA
>JAQGBJ010000134.1:0-63074 GCA_034698345.1 Sphaeridia pumilis
TATCATCAGTTCAAGCCCACGTAATTAACTGTTAACTTCATTGCTAATTTTTCACACCCGCCCACCCCCGCACAACACAACAACAACAAGTCGTCTCCGACTATTCCACCAGACTTATCATCATCATCAGCTTTTGTGTTACATTTACACACGCAAAAACATAAATGCTCAATTGCACGTGCGTAGGTAGGTTTCCCCCGGTTTTATACTTTTATATCTTCGACTCTATTGTTTTCACACATGATGTCTGAAATTGCATCATTTACAGCTCGTGTACCTTTTGATCCCTTACAAGTTTTGACTGCAAATTAAAAATTAATCGACACAAGAGCAAGAGACAGCATCAAAATTCAATCAAGCTGCAAGAATGACAACAAGCTGACTTTGGGAATCTTTGAAGAGGACGCAGGGGGCGAAGGAACATGGTCGGTTTAAATGGATCATTACTTGGAGAATGATGTTGGTGTTTCTTTTTTCTGCCTCAACGTGTGAACTCATTCAAGAAATTAATTCACGAGACTTGGGCCGGGTAAAACATGGCGGGGACGACGGTGGGTGAGGAGACAAAACGACCGAGGACAATACCAGCTTTCCATACATGTCCTCCTGCACTCTTCTCAATCTTCTTTTATATATAAATCGTTAAAAGACTGGCTGAACAAATCTTTTCCAGTTTCAACTTCAAAACTCGCTTGTCTCAGCCAGTTGTCTCGCCCCACCAAGTCCACACCGACTGACTCTGACGATTCATCTAACAAACCATGTCGTCTCTTCCTTTCAGCCTGTCTCTTTCTCTTGTGTCCAAATTCATTCACCATTTAATTTCTCGCTAAATGCATGTCCTTTCACTATATCCTGGATGAGTATTTATCCGTCCAGTGTTGTTTACCCTGTTTATCTGCCACTTGAGACGTGTCCTTTAACGGCGCATACGTATGTATACGTGTAAATCTCGTTGGTTATGTACGTTATCGTTCAAGTTTAAACCAACACGGAAAAAGACCATGATGAGAATCCACTTACCTTTTGTTAGATGCCTGTCTTGTGGCTGTGTTTGCTGTTGTTGAGCATGTTGCCATTCGTAAATGACTTGGGTCTGCAAGGAGAAAAAACAAGAACATGGGGAAATGAGAAACAAAAGCCAGCATAAAAATCCCAATTGTTTTCCTTAAACCAACCGAACCAACCTACAAATTAAACTTGAACCCTCATATATCCATTAATCCCACCATCTTCACGAGTTCCCATTAGATTCGCTTCCTTACGTTAAATCACCTTTTCTGTTATTTTACAATCAAATTCTAACGACTTGTTCTAATCAATCGCAAATTTCCCACCAAATAAAGAGACAATAACCAGCATCAAAATCAAAGCTCTACAAATATATTGGCAATTTTAGAAACTTCTATTTATAAAATGTTATTTTCCCTGAACTGCCTGACTGAGCTCGCTCAACATTACGACCAAAACCCCTGATTTACCGACATTACAATAATTAGAGAAACCTTGCAAAAAGCTACAAATGACACCTGTTACACATTAAAATTTTGCTTTTTACAGTCTTCTCGCCTCTTGTTGACTCGTGCAACAAGTTGGACAGATTCCTGATGCTGATTAATCGCAACTCCTCCCGGCAGCCCAGTACAGCCAGGACTTCTAAATTCCCTCCGATTTGGACGCCATATGCGGCTTCCTCCTGCCGCCAACTTTCCTCAACTTTCTTTCCCTCCAGCCACACACTCACAATACCTACACAATTCGCCGCTTATCAAAACTTGCCGCGAGTCCTTCTTTTTTACTTGTTATTCGCTACTGTCCTTTGAACTTTCATCTTTCATCCCAACTTTCTCCCAAGACTACTTCACCGACTTGAGCAACATCTTAAGCGTCTTCTCTTCGTATTTTGAGAGCTGCAACGAGATATTTTTACCTTGATTTCCGTCAGGCTGGAGGAACATAATTAACCATACTTGGCATCCCCGGTGGAGTCGCTACCGGTAAAATTGTCTCGGCAATTTTTGCCGTCCTTTGGAATCTTGCACGTTAATCACCACCACAAATTTGTTCACTGTCCCTCCGACAAATTATACCGTTCACTCTTAACCGACCGTGTAAACGTTGCACACATACAAACACTTTTTTTTTGCACACACACCAACCCCATCAAATGAGGTAACAATAGGATTATTCTATGAGATCTGCTTGAAATGTCGTCGTCAAGTAATGAACAAAAGGTCCTCTTCTCCCTCCACTCTTGTACATGTTTTCTCTATCCCCGTGTTTTTGCTATTGTATACACTTTGAGTATCCTCAAACAGTTATGGTCCACAGTCCACACACACACAAAAAAAACACAAGCCCGCAGTGATTCACAAATCCCGGTTCGAAAATTCACAAACTATTCGAGAGCGCAGCAAGTTACAAAAGAGCACCACCACAGAAATTTCAACAAAATTTTAGGACAGATTTTAGGCAATTATTCAGTGTTTGGGACGGTTCAAGTTGGTTGCCGAATGGTGAGCAAGTGGAGACTTATCAATTAGGATTGTCGCACAACAGGTAGTTTTAAAAAGTTGGTTTAATGAGCAATTAGCAAGACAGGACGTAGTTGCGGGACATGGCGGGACAAGGGAAGGGCGTTTCGAAGGAATGTTCACAAGCAGGGACTTTCACCACGTTGCTATATTAAGTACCGGCAAGTAGTAGTGAAAGGCGGTTCGGCTTTTGATGGTGAAATAAAACAGGTAAATGTATATAATAGTAGGACGTGGCGGCGGAGAATTGCTGGCTGTGTGGTCGTAGGAAGCCAGATGAAGAATGAGTCTTGTGGGATAGGATTCAACAGGTTGTAGAATCGCGACGGCAGTAGTAGTGGGTGGCGGTATATGGGCGAACTCAAGCTGGTGATGATGCTCTTTCGTCGTCGTCGTCTTCCTTCTTCTTCTTACGTACTTGTTCCCTCAGCCAAAAGAGCTTAGAGCACCAAATGGCTCTTTTGCTTCGTCGACTTCTTGTGCAGCTCCCGTCCGTCCCGGCTATCTCTTCCCATCATAAAGACGTCGTAACCTGACTATGACTCTGAGAGAAACGTGCGTTTGTTTGTAAACTGTTAACGTAGGAGTGTCACTATGGTTCCCATATTTCTGCCTACATACTCACGCAATCATAAATCTCCACCACTTTCACTCAATCATCCAACAAATCCTCTCCATGTCTGCAACGTGATCGCCGCCTTTCTCCAGCCTCCACTTTCATTATCAGATCTCATCCCAACAATCTTTTTCCCAATCAAACGCACCACCGATTCTTACTTGACCCCGTTACTTTTCTCCCCATTTTTACCTTCTTCCGACTCGTCTCCCATCCATATACAATCCCATGACATTCGTCATCACCGAGAGTGTTTTTCCCATTTGATTAGGCTAAAAATAATTGGATCCCTCTCCTCAATAATCGCCTTTCATTTCTCAACCTCTCCTTATCTTCTCACGTACGACATGATTTCAACACACATGTATTTGGACACGTACCACTAGAAGCCATGCTTATAAATACAGTAACAAAAACACTCGACCGCTTTCTCTACGTACAAAATACACCTCGTATGTATCCATTCACACGTATCAAATTCATTCTCTTTTCATAATAAAACACACACTTCCTTCCGGTCCACCCGGATGAGGGTAACGTGGCCAGCAACTAACTCACAACAACTTACACAACCTTTCTACTTTCTACCTGTTACTTAACTCCTTCGTTACAAGGTTATTTGGTAATAATAATTTTTCACTTTTTCCATGTGCCCACGTCTCATTAGAAGGTACACACAAACACAATAACCCGTTGCTTTTGTTTCAAACCCACCAAGAACGTTACCAGGGTATCAGACGCCTCTCGAATTTTCTGCAAGTCTCTTCACAAAAGGGTCTGCTCAATTTATAAATTCGCAACTGTCTTTTTGTGTTCAAACAGGTTGACAGCTCCAAGGATTTTGGAGGCTGGTCCCGGTTGCCACCAGGACTTTTATTCATAATCTCATCACATCCTCTCATCTCTCGGCAATGAAAATTACGTAGGTGTATCCACTAATGCCGCTTGGCTCTTTACGCAATCTCTCCCTATTTTTCGTCCTGGACGACTTTCGAAAGCCTACCTGTCTATACGAACTACACAGCTATAGCAAAATACAACAACAATCCTCTAACTACCCGCAAGCCTTGTAACCTCACCACATCCCCTAACGCAATCCACCTACGCTCACTTTTCAAAACTTACTATACGTTACAGCCGCTCCGGGACATCTCGTAACTGCCGCAAAATGCCCGCTCCTAAACCACACGATAAACAACAACAGCATTCGCCTACTTGATATTTGCCCTGTCGTCAAAACACACAATCACGTCTGTAGTAACTCAATTTCATATCATCATCATCATCCAATATCATCCACAGACTGTCCCTGACTTGTTGGCTGTATATGGGCAAAATTTCCCGCTCACAAGAGCTGCAAATTTTGACAGACCGAAAGGCGATTAGCACCTTTTAACACATTAAAAGAGCTTGTCAATCCTGATAATCGTCGTTGAAAGAAAGAGGCGGAGATTTTTACCATCCCATCTCATGTGTCTACTAGCCTCCAATTTTGAGGAACGTCCTTTGAAGTGAGTTCTTCTGGGTACTTTCCGTACATGTTTGCAGATCAACCAAAAAGTGCCAAAAGCGCGTGCACACAAATGTAGACGTTCTTGGACCTCCGGGGGTCCTTTCCTCGGATTCACTAATTAAAGGCTTCAAAGTCTATTACATAATGATCTTTTAATTATAACCCGTTTGACATCCGCGATGCCCCACGGACTTGAATCTTGGCGTGGGAGCTGCATTCGCCAAACATGATGTGTACGTCTGTGTTTGTAAACACAAAAATATCAACAAGTCCACCACCGCCGACTCATCAAACCGGTAGCAGTGCTAACCACCGTCCATTCATATAATACTTGATAAAATACCACGGACAAACAAACATTCCTTGTACCTTGGACGCAATTGCCAAAGTAGAGAAGGAAAATGCACTGGGAATAAATGTGTAGAAGTAGGAAGGCGGGAGAAAAATATCAAAGGAATCCGCATCAACATCGGTATAGTTTGTTGACTGATCAAATAACCCTCTGGGAAAGATTTGCACGTAAGCAAGGCGACCCAGTGTATCTTTCGTCATATACAAAATTTGAAATATCAAAAATGACTCCTAACGCAATTCCTGGCATGTTTGCGCGCGGAAGCGTTGGTTGCGTGGGCGGCCTTCACCTCTTCCAGCGAGCTTCAAAGATCATCTCGTCTCCTGGAACAAGTCTCTTGCGACGAGGACAAATACGGACATGCATGTAAAATGTTTGGGCCCCGTGTATAGAAAAGTATGTATATATATTTGTTGGACTATTAGACGGTCAAACCACTGCCTGTGACCACATTTGGGCCTGCGACCCGGAGAAGCCTCTTTCATTAAAATGCGTCCTGCGATGCAGATAAGCGGAATAGAGCAGGTGTACGTACAAGTGTTGCGGGACTAAAAGGCAAAATGTGATCTCGAAACATGTAGGATTTAATACAGGAGAGTTGATCACAAGAAGTAGTAACTAACGCCTTTGGCACCTTCCCCTTTCCTCCATCCATTCATTCATTCCATCCAACTCCAACACACACCTTTAATCACAATGTTACACACATCTATCCCATTGTCAACTTCAAAGAATACCAATTCCAATTCTCTATATAACAAACTACCCGTGACACCTTCAATACGTTACAAACACTAATGAAATCGCTTCCTTCCTTCGCGCTCATTTCGCTAACAGTTTCTTCAAATGCCGTGCATAATCCCTTGTTATCCAGCTGCTTTATCTTGTAAACTAATTGCATTAGTTTCAGGTACACGGCTCGTAACCACGTTACTCACAAAATCTTGTTTCCCAAAATGCAATCTTTCTTTGACGAGCTTTTAGCTTTGAACCGTCGTGAATGAGGCAACTTTTAGTAGGGAAAGAATGGGCAAGCATCATAATGATGGCTAGAAACGGAGCTTCTCCCCCGTATTTTCTACATGTCCCTACAGACATTCAACAAGCTTTCAACTGCATTCACAACTCCTGTTATCAATTAACAAGCTCATTGTATTTGTCTCACATGTGACAAACATCCCAAGTATCCAATTCATTCACAAAATTCAACAAGTTGTAAAGACACAGGAGACATTTGAGCATGTAACATTGAGCATTGAGCCTCCTGAATTAACCTTCCTTAATTTTGGGCCACGTAACGTGAAAAGTCGCATGCTTCTTATAGTATTATTGTTTGCCGGGAGTGCATACCTTTTGATGACATGTCGTCTTGTCTTTTTGTTGTCTTTTCAATTCGTCCAAGTCATCTTCATAGTCAGTCGTCCTCCGGATCTACAGTTCCCATGACGTCTTCCTCAGAAAAAAAGATTCCTTCAAGCCAATTGTCATATTAATCAGGCGTTTCGTGCCCTCCTCAAAGTGTCAACGCTGTTTTGCTTGAGATTCCTTGAGAAATTACAAATGTAACCCAAAATTTCCAGCAGTCCTGCAAATTCGCCTCCTTGGTTGCCTGAAAACTTTGATCCGCTACAACAGACAGCCAAAATTATCTGCCATTAGCCTGTGATTAATTGATTCTTGATTCAACAAAGCTTTTGTAAAAAGTCATAAATTGGATTATATACGTGTGATTGAAAAAATCACATCCCTCAACAACAACAGTTTTGGACCGGGGTCAAGAAAAATTGTAATTATACACATTGTAAGAGTATATAGAAAAGACGAATTGAATTGATATCCCGACAGCGTGGGCGTCCCCTGGCCTGACTTCGAGATCCTGTCAACTTAATCTTGTATTGCAAGAAGAGAGGATTGCGATATATAATATTTTCTAAATAATTCCCCGTAGCCGAGCATGTGTTTACCTCTGTTTTCTTACCTTCCTGATTGACAAGTCGTTCACAATCCCTACCTTAAATTGACGTTGGGCGGACAGTTGAGGCGCATGCTTCAGCCCAATACAAACGGTATAAGGGAATGTCAATCATCCGTTTCAACTTGCTTCCCTCATCGGCGACTCGCCGCTTATTCCAACTAACGACAACGACGATGCGGCGGACACTTGCACTCCGAAACTATCAAATCCGTATGTGTCAAAGGGTAATTCGTCCCGGGACCGCGTTCAAAACCTCTCCATCAGGTCAATGGCTGTTGAGCATCAATAAATTTTAGAAAAGTGTCATTTTTTGCAACAGTTGCGAGACTTTGCTCCGTGTTAGCTTTATAGATGGTTCTGCCATATTTTTGGCAAAATTTCACCACACCACGGGTCGTCTTGAAGCGGTCTAGTACAGGAGTCGGAACGAAATACGGGATATAGCGGGTAGCAGAGGAGTCTCCGTCCTCATCCTTATTTTGAACCGCTTCACATTATATGTATAGCTTCTTCTTCCATATTATTCACACATATACTCTTTCATTCGACCCAACTGCTATTTATTTCGTCGAGATACCTTGGGGACTCGTGGAATGTGACACGACCATTAGTTGCAACATTTTAGAGTGCGTTGACGACTTGAGTGTAGGTCTCGCCCTCTCTGATATGTTTCTCCGTTTCAACATTTAAGGTGCACACCCGTTGGATTTTCAACCAAGCTACACCATAACTTGAGCTCCAACTGCAACGAAAACCAGCCTAAAACGCCCACGCTCCATCCAGTCAGCCATTCAAGTTTTATGACTTTTCCTCATTTTTTCAACCGCTAATGTCTAGTTCCGTGTAACCGCAATTACGCCATTTTTTAATTTCCCTTCTCCCTTGCTACAGCACAGCCCAACGGTGGTGACCCTTTAACCAGCTCTATGCCAACTCCTCTTCTTTCACACAACTTGATCTTTCATCTCGCCCTCCACTCACAACAATCAACTTCGGCCTCCTTACCGTCGATTCAGTTTTCTTTTCAATTAAACAACGTCAATCCATCGGTCACTTTCAAAAAATTGCGATTCTGGTAAGGCACGCATCCAATGTGTACCAACGTTCTGTCTGTACGTACTTTCTTCAATGTTCTTGAAGGACGCATCATACAGCGATTCCCTTCGCCAATCCGACTACATGTGGGCGGATGTAATTGCATCGCGTTCCTGCATATGACCATTCGAGCTCCATCGTCCATCGATTCATCAGCTCCACGTTTCGCCAAAGTCTTTCAAACGTGCCTTCGAATTGGACACATGCTCCGAATGCAATTTTATAGAAACAACAAAACAAATAAATCCGCTCAGCGAAGTTCCCACATACCGCATCTGAACGACCTGCTGGAACAAGGACAAGTTCAAAATTCAAGCCGGAAATTCGCTCATCCACAAAATGCGAGTTGAATTTCGTTTGTATACAACACACCGAAGGAAAACATTGCATTAAACTTGCAAGAGTCTCCGTGTGTCTGTAATGCCTTTACGGGATGATTCAACCAAGTCCGAACACAAAGTCCTCGTCCTTCATCCAACTGTTCGGCTCACATGGACGCTGCGGTTTTTGTGTGGGCCGAAAAGTGGCTTAGCCAAAAAAGGACTTATTGGGTGGACTTGTTACAGCACATTGTGTGTAAATCTGTCGTATAATCCTTAGCGCTCCTATCTCATACACACATGTCCATGTAAAACACAGACAAATCTTGCTTTTGCAACTTTTCAACTTTATTCCCTACATGAGATCATCATCGTCCAACTCCAAGCTTTTTGCAAATCGATTCATGATGTCAAAAATGTTTGCTTTTTTATATCTGCTCTTTCTTTTCTTTACAGTATTAATGCGAGCGATTATAGAGTCCGTCCATTCCATACTCGACAAATTCGACCGTGAAAGATCATGTCGGTAATTGTGCAAAAATAGCTTATCATCACGAAACCCAAGTCCACCCCACCTAAATAAATCATCCATTTTCAACAGCGGCATACAAATATATATGCAAGGCAGGAGCGCAACAACGTTTTTTCTTCTTGGATCCTCAGGCCTTACGCACAATTGCATTATACACTTCAATCAGTCCGCCTCCGCAATTATATACCATCAATCGGCATGTTGTAAAATTGTAAAGCCAACAACACAGTAGTGGTTCTCATAATGTCTGCATACAAGAATGCGTGGGCGACAACGTCTTTGTTGCCAACTAATACATTAACAATTTCATACCCTACAAATCTTTTCTTGCTCCTGCTCACCCATTCTATGCATTAATACCGCATAAAATTATATTACGTATTTATACCTGCTCTTTCTTCCTTGATGCCGCCGCCGCCGCAAACAAAACATTTGACAGCACGTACTATAATAGTCAACCCTTTAGCACTCTTAATTATTTAGCCCTTGGTCTTGTACCGTTAATATTTGGCTTTGTCAAGTTCCTTAATCTTAGCAGCTCTCTCACTGTCAATCTGTGAGACCACCGCCAAAAAATGGCCACTGCCCTACCTTTGTTATTATTTTGCTAACGATTCCTCCAGCTTCAGCTACTTCCATCTGAATCCCCCATGAAATTCTCTTGCTCATTCTGTCACAGTCACACCAACAAACAACGCAACGGCTTATGTTATATAAAACTTGAGGAAATCTTATTCTTCTTCGCCCACGCCACACAACAGCCTTATTAGGCACAAAGCTAATTAAAACATGTACCGTAAAGCGATGAGTCATATGTCGAAATAATTTTGGACCTCCAACGTATATCGATTATCAACAACGAACAATAACAAAAAAACTTGTTGCAACTTTTCTTCTTCTTCAGCATCCTATGCTTCGATGCCCCGAGCAAACCACAAACTTTCACCGCCAAAAGTGTACCCCACCTGAGGCTGTTGTTGTTGTAATCCAAAAATACCCAGGGAAAGCTGTCGACTGCACGCATTTGTTTCGGATTCGGATTGAACTCATCAAACCATGGTTACGTACCAAGCGTTCTCAGTCACCTGTAAAGAAAATCGCCACTCGACTGGAATAAAACCTTGTGTACACTTGAATCTCTGACGGAATACAAAGTACAAAAGTAAAATATTATTCTCAAGCTTTTGTTTATCAAACGTTTCTTCTGTTTCTCTCCATCAAATATAATCGCTGTTACGTAAATCTGGTCCAGATTTACGCCCTCTGTTACCTAGATACGCTTTTTTTCAAGTGGTCTTTCTTCTCCCCCACACTAATCCTTGTATTAAAGTATTTGTGAACGTGCAAGCGCTTGTGTACAAAAAGAACATCATATCCTAAATATAAATCTCGAGAATATCTCACAAACTCATACAACTTCAAATGTCAAAGGAAAAGTTGGCTTTCTCCACGCGCCGCCTGGGTTCGGCTATACTCCTACACATGTTATGTAAACGGCTTCAAATGTAAACTTTAATGTTTATAAAGGCCAATGTTTGACCTAGGACAAAAAGGGACTTTGTTTTCAAAATTACACCTGGAGCTTCAGTTACTTGTGGAGATGAAAGAAGAAGTTTAGAGCAATGTTTCGAAACCTTTTAGTTCAGGTATATACTGTCGCATATCTTTAAAATCTTTCCCTTCTTCTCTCAGCAAGATGAATGTTCCGCGAAAAAGAGTAATTAGGAAAGTAATATAGCTGATTCCGTCTCGGAGCCCAAAAGGTGGGTTCTCCTGTACTCACCTGGGGAGCTCTTGACCATTTTCAGAAGTTTAAGTAGTGATTTGTGCAAAGGTCAACAGACATTCAAGAGGCATCTTCCCTATATACGCCCACCACTAAATTTCCCCGTCATTTCATTTCTCCCCGCAGTCCACTCTCTCAACTCACGTCACTAATGTTTTTATCCAGTTCTTCCGTAATCTTGTCCTTCATTATTGCAGCAGCTACAATCTTTAACAACAAGACACAACTTGCTCATCATCTTCAGTTCCCATCCACCTTCCTTTTGATTTCATCCAACACATTATATAATCATTGTATCATCTTCAAGAATCCACCCTCCAATTGTTTCTCTAGGCTCATTCCTTGCACATTTAATCACTTTTTCTTCCTCCCCTGCATCAAAACTTTGCCAAGAAACATATGCAATCCAGTTCCAGTCGCAAACCCTCAACAAGCCAAAAAGTTTACCATCTCCTCACCTGAGCTTTTACAATCCACACAGCAAAAGTACTATACATATACGAGTTCAAATTATGCTCCTACTAAAATTCCTCAAGAAACTTTCAACAGTTTTTGTATAAACTTTTTAGTCTTTTTCAAGCCAGTGCTAGGGACTATGCACATATCTTTTAGTTCGATGGGGGAATGCTGTAGGAAATATTGAACCATGTAATAGTCACTTTGTTGCATCACCATCATCATCTTGGCAAAGATCATCTCTTCATTTGTCCTTTCTTCCTTTTGGCTTTGGTGTCCTCTGCTCGTTTTCGCCATTCGCTCTTACATGCATCCTTCCCTCCACTGCCATCCTCTTTCTTACCTGTCTAAACTATTCTGATTGTACTATCTTCTTCTTCTTCGTCTTCTTGTGGTCGTCGTCTGGTTCGCAACTCGAATCTAGACAACTGCCAGCCTGTCTTGTTCCTCGATCCACCCACCTGTCTATAGCGTTGTCACGCTCTTCAAATTACCCTTCCTTCCCATGTTCGACAACAACATTTAGCAACATTCAACAACCCCTTTACAACATTCGCCACACAACAAACGACAATCCGGCCTTTCTCTTTCAAATTCGCAAAATTCTTCCCCCCCCCCGCTCTTCATCCGTCTCCAGCGTAGCGTCTACAGCCGTGTAAAAAAGCCTTCAATTTCTTGCATTACTAACCCCTGCAGTTTGAAAATTGTCAACTGTATATACTTCTAATAAACTACAGCTCGACTCACAGCCAGAGCCAATGTCCAAAAACAAGAGACAAACATGAGTTTCGTGTGACAATTAACTACAAGAGTCTCCGCTCCATTACTATACACTATACACACGTTATGACAAACGTCCGAAACGAGTTTTAATGTAGCCTCCATTTGTGGTAATTGTCTTGCATTATGGTCCAAAAATGAACAAATTGCCTTCAGAACAGGTACTTCTAGGATTTACGATAGCGCGAATCATCCACACACCGGACCTTTTAAATCCCGCTTCCGATCTCACACACAGCATCCACTTTACACATTTTGTCTCTCTCACCTGTCATCGTCCATGCTACGCTTCGAGGAAAAACTATGCTCAAATAAGGACAAACCCCAAATCGGACTTGATTCATGAGACTAACAGCTCAAGATGAAAAAGATCCTGCAGCTTTGATCTTTACACGTCAAACTTGTCCTCATAACTTTCTTTCCGGTGATTTGTGGAACTTGCTTCGGTAGCCAGCCCAACAACAACTCAACCGACCAAAATTTCCAGTACATCCTACAGCCTCACTTGTGCTGATATCTGACGAGCCTTTTAGTCTTTTGGCTATCTCAAGTGTGACTTTAGAAGTTGGAGAGAAGGACCGTCGTTGAAACGTCCATTGGGCGGTCGAGGTACATAATCGAACCAACGAGTTTGTTATTATTAATATTTATATAGACTTTCGATCATGTTATCTTTAGCTGCAGGTGCTCACATATCACCAAAGATATGGCGATGACAAGGAGAGGCCTCCGGGGCGAACAAAGAAGTAATAGGCAATGTCAATGGCGGTCCTTCCTGCTGCTGAGGTAATGCTTAAAATGTCATAAATAATTGCTCTACCTGTATCACAATCACCACCAGGTAATTTGAAGGAGGCGTTAATTGTACGTAGGCTAACAAGATGGTTAGCCGACTCCCAAAGTGGCACGAGTGCATACTTACATCCAAAGATAAAATGAATTCAAACATGCGTCACCCTCCAGGGAAACTCAAATGTCAATTATACTTTGTAAATGAGCTTTCAGCTACTGTTCTCGTCCATTAGGGGCCTTTACTTCTTGTAATTGCTATTGTTAGCTGGCGACCTTGGGCGACCCCTGGCGACCCATTCAAACACTAACACCACATATATAAAGGATAGAACTAACACCACATATATAAAGGATAGATAGGCCAACAATATTGAAGTTGCCGATTTTGTTATAATTTTGGCTTCTGTCGTTTTGATTGAGGCTGATGCAACTCCAAGTGAATTCCTAAAGCTTTTTCAATTCTGCAAGGTTAAAGAATTTAATTTACGGTCTTTGTAATACAATTGGCACCTTTCAGCTTGCCCAATGCCTTTTCGAGCTGTGACGATCGTTAAAAACTCCTGGAGTCAAAGTTGAACATGGCGTACAAATGTGTAGTCTCTCAAGTCATCAAGTCGCAGAATCCTGTTTCATTGCCAAATTTTCTGCAGTTGTCTCGGGAAATTGCATAGATTGCCACATCAGGCCCACAGCATTCCAAAAAGGAGATTGTTTTAGTCATTTCCCTTGTTTTCCTTTGTTTCTGCCAAGAATAATTTATAGCAAATTATCAGCAAGCGCAGAGTACGCTCCGCATGGACTGCAAATCAGCTTCGATGTTCAACGCTTGTTGGGCTGTCGGCAGGTCCATTTTAAAGGCAGCTATTGTAATCTTCTCCATTTTCGTAGCCAGACAACAATGTTCAGTCATCCTGTTCAGGCATGAATGGTCAGTATAAATGTGTAAAAGCAACTTCAAGCTGTCGTCGGCTTTGCTGCCTCATGACGACTTCGAATCTGGATTTTTAGCTGATCTTTTCTGGCAAAAGTTCCAGTTTAAAAGCTTTCAGGATTCGACCAAAGTATGACATCATTCCGGTCAAATGGCACGGCAAAGCCTTGAGTAAAATATGCGAATAGTGTAAACATTGTAATCAATGGCACATCGCTCATTCATGCAATAATGTGCTTTTGGATTAGGTGCAGCAAATTAAACGTTTTCTATATAACACGTCCCCCACTGCAGCAAGCAGAGCCATCGAGTATTAAAAGGCGCGCAGTACAAAACAGATTCCCAATTTTGTTGTTTGTAAACAAAGCAAACAGATCCTGTGATCAACGATTCCGAATTCGCGACTGTAATTTTACGTTTTGGTGTTGATATTAACCCTATACTTTGTACATACTTAACTGGTCTATTTTCTTGTTCGATTGGGGCAGTAACTGGACAGTGCAATCCGTGACTGACGCACAAAGGCAGCAGCAAAACCAACTTCGGAGACGAAATTTGCCTGACAGACTGCAATTACCTAAACCTTTTGTAGGATAATCGTAACTACAAATGTGTTTGCATGGGATCAATCACACTGGATTGATCTGACCCAGAAAAACCAAAGTTATGTCGGCGAAATTTTGAGAGAGGAGACGTCTCTTTGATCACATGGACAGCGTTGAGTCTCAGGTATTGAGGATTACTATTGTCACAGCAACATGAATCCAATGGCTTCTGTTGATCACAAACTCGAGTGAGCAACCCAATTACTCTACATTCCAGGTGCGACAGATTGGACGCCAAGCTAGTCGTATTGCTAAAACTGGACGTTATTCAGAAGCTGCAGCCTGTCACAAAAAGTGTGCTCAATACTTCGACAAGCTTTTGGCCGAAAAGAAGCTACCGCTGTTCCGAAGATCTTGGGAAGAGCAGCGACGATATCACATTCGACAAGCTGAAATCCTGGAGACATTTCACAGATTAGGGTAAATGCCGCTCTCAGCAAGTCCACATAATATATCATAACCAGGGAGAGGGATAAGGATTCATGAGTTTCTTGTTTTAGTGAGTTGAACAAAGAAGAAAAGTACCTCAAGGATAAACTTCAGATTTGTCGATCCCAAGCAGCGACTGTTAGAAAGAGAGTCATGTCTGGTGTCGAAACTGCCATTTTAAGGCAGTTAGAGGAACAAGATTCTCTGCTGTTGAATTTGGCGAACCAAAAAAAGGAGAACCAACCTGAGAAATCCACTGCATCAGTTGTAAAGTATACTCTTAAACCCAGAAATGATGCTGATCTTATTGAAGAACTTCAGCAGGTGAATGCGAACTTGAGAGCTCTAGTCCAAGAGGTAAGCAACTAGTGGTTCATTCATTCTTTCTGCTCCGGCCATGAGTTTAATCAATATTTGCTATCGACAGTTATTCGAGAAGTTGGAGAAGGTGGAAGCTGAAAAACAAGAATTGCAAAAGAAACTGGCGATGTACGAATCGTGTGGAATGGAATTGCCCACAAACCCGATGGATGTTCTCGACAGTATGCCTTCATCATCAAAACTCCCTGAGCTGGCTCCCCTGGAACCACCACCTACTACTTTTTGATTTTTTATTCAGTGATTTAAAGTCGGGTATGGTGTGTAAGGTTATGTATGCCAATTCTGTAACTAACGATTCTTTCATGCGTGTGCCGTGTAACAATAGCCAAACTAACCAGGAAGGGAAGTGCTATAAGATAGCAGGGCCGTGAACGCTTGCTGCTTCGTGTAAATTGAAAATCAAGAGTCAAAGTAACTAGGGTAGTGTGCATAGGTCTCAAATAGATGTTGTGCATTGTGCGGCACAAATAGTTAAGTTCTTTTTGTAGATTGAAATTCTGTGATATTGAACTCTTGTATCGTAAGGTTTATTCGAGAATTCATCTACATATAGTATGCATACAATTTTTAATGTATTTAGCAGTAAAACAAACTGAAACTGCAAATGTATCCATACAATTTTTCATGTATTTAGCAGTAAAACAACTCAAAATCAAGTTATGTTAATCAAAGACTCCATCTTCATGGAACCGATGTTTTAAAAACTTAAAATAAACAAAGATGCGGGATACTATTTGGTAAATTTAAGACTACCACAATCCACAACGGCTATGGCTTTACAAATGATTACAAAATTCCGATGGAAACATCACACACCCTATCGAATCTATTTCACCAAAGGACGATTCTTTCTTTCTTCTTCACAAGACTGCGCTTTGTACTTTTGAACTTCTGCCATATACTGGCCCCAGGCATCGGTTCGTCCCTGAAAAAAAGCCAAATGTCAGGGCTCAAGAATATTCTCAAGAAAATTCGGATGACTGAAGGAATCGCACGAGAATGATGGCTTCAAGCATGTAAAACATTTCATAAAAAATTGACTAGAAGCGTTGATAGCGTACCTCTGTAGTGGAGTCTGGTCGTTGCTTCTTCACGACACCTGTAGGGAGAACTCTGCCTCCTCGTCTTTTACCAACCTACAAAGAGCTCACAACTTTATCATTTTGCTCAGCTGAATCTAAATCTTGCCAAAGACTTCTTAGGCATGTCCGGCAACTATTAAAGTTAGCCAGTGGAATAGAAACAACTTGAATACCATTATCGGAACAGCTTTCTTGGGCTCCTTTTCTTCTTCCTTTTTAGCTTGTGAACTGCCTCCACTGGTGCCTACTCGCTGAGAACTTGAGCCAGGATCTTTAAAGTCGGATTTTCGAGAATCATCATACGATCTTTTTAGAGAAGTTGAAGTTGCTGATGGGGCTGCGGGAATGGTAGCTTCAGACTTTAATGATGGTTGGCGAGGTACTCCCACATCGATTGGCTTCGGAACTGGCGTAGGTACAGCTGATTGATTCGGAGTCCAGTACTGCTGTTGCAAATTGTTGTAACCATGGTGGTACCCTTGGTTTTGCACCATCCCCCCGTATGCCACCCGCGGATCATACGGCATCTGTGTTGGTGGGTATTGTTGTGGGTGCTGTTGCGGAATTTGCTGGTAAGAACCGTAAGGAGCTTGGTATGAAGGCCTCGGGTAGTTCATTTGGTTTTGATAGTTCGGGTTTGGGGCTGGATATGAGGGCATTTGATACGACGCCTGCTGTTGTCTCGAAGTCGAAGAGTCGGGGTTTGGGGCTGGATATGAGGGCATTTGATACGACGCCTGCTGTTGTCTCGAAGTCGAAGAGTCATCGTAATAGTTCGCTTGATTACGATCCCGATGCTGCTGGTATTGTGATTCTGACGAAGAATGATGCTGGGATGAATTTCGTCTGTAATACTTACTTTCATCGCTTCCTCCATCGAAGCGACTATTTTGACGAGAACTCATTTTGCTGAAAATTGCAATAAAGATATCAACTATCACGATAGAGCAACTACATGTATATACTCTACAGCATTAGTATTTACGTCTTTTGTGAGTAACATGTTGATTTGTGTTAACTATACAGTGGGCCCCTTACGTTTACGATGGTTTACTTGGAAGTCTTGTCCAGCTTGAACTTGTGATAATCGATCCTGGTGATTTGGGAAATTTAATGATTTGATGCACACTTCATGTTCATGGTTTTAATATTTTAACGCACATGAGGTAACGAAAATACGACATTTTATGCTAGAAACGCAAACATTGGCCATCCTGTAACACTTTAACCAGAACTGACTGATTGCCTGACTGTGAGCAGAACAAAAAAAGGCTGAATGAGCCCAAAAGAATTGCCTTACCGACGATAATTCTACACTGTAAACTGTTGACTGTGTGATGAGTAGAACTTGTTGTTTTGATTGGTTTTTAGCAAGTGACGAGATGAGAAGTTTTTGTATTAAGCCAAGCATCGCCGGTAAAACGAGATACCAGCCCAGCGTTGAAGCGAATTGTAAATTGACGAAGTCTCCTGGACTAAAGTGTTGTTCAAAACTCTGTAGAGTTTACCTTGTTCGTTTCAAGGCCTTGAATCAGCAAATGTAAGTCAGTCAAGTACAACTCAGCAGGGTTGATGAAATTCAAATTTTAAACCTCCACCACATTTTCGACGTTTTCAGATTGCTGAGGCTTGATGCTGCTCCGCGATGAACCTAGACGAAGAAGATCTGAGCAAAGAAGTATACCCCTTAGCTCACTACATTAGTAATCGAAAGAAGTTGATCAATGAAGTCTTCACCATACTGAAAGGACCGAGATTAGAGTCGACGGTTCCTCCATCGTTGAAAGGAATAGATGTGGTCGAGTTAAAAGCTCTGTGCTTAGAAGAGCTTGAAAAGCTAGATACAATGACTATCCTCGACGTCATTGAAGGAAAACTCAAAGCCAAGTCACCATCGCGATCTCCCCCAGGAGTCAAGGAAGTTGCTCCAGAACAAAAAAAGCGCAAGTCGTCTGAAACTTTCATACCGTTGTCTACTTTGAAGAAGAAGATCAAACAGTCCTTGAAGGGCACAGATGAAGCAGGCGTGAAGGTTCAGATCAAGGTTACCAAGAAGAAGAAAGATAAAAAGAAAAAGGACAAGAAGAATAGTAAGAAAGGGAACACGTCAGATTCTGAAACGGCGTCTAAGAAGAAAGTCAAGGCCAAGTTAAAGAAGACGAAGAAGGAAAAGAAAGCAGCCAAAGCAAAAAAAAAGGATGAGAGTGTTCAAGAAGAAAGTGTTCGACCGACTAGTCATACTGGTGAAAGGACACTGATGGAGTTACTGGAGCTGGAATATCGAGCTAAAGCTATTAAGGCCTTGCTGAAGTTTCAAGGAGTTAAAGGCGCTAAATTAGATCAAATTTTTAATGACGACAATGATAGTTCAAGGCAGAGCGACAACAATGATGCAGAGCTGCTCGAAACTTCCAGTGCTAGCGGACCTAAATCGACCAGTCAAACAAAGAATGAAGAGAATGACAACAGCAAACTGGGGATGTCGCCTCAGCAAGAGAATGCAAAGCATGGCGAAATAGTACAAACATCTAGTGTAGAGCCGGATGACGTGACGTCTCATTCTGAAATTCAAATTGGTGACCGAAGTAATGACGAAGCTGATGAAGACATTGATGGAATTCCCACAAATTTGATTCAGCCCAGAGTGAACAAGACTGTTTCAAGCTTTAACGAAAACGACGATGATGCTTTGGACTACGGCAACCCTGATGATTTGGAGGATGACCTAACAAAAGCAGTTTCTTCGTCATCTTCCAGTGACTGTTCAGACTCTAGCCTCAGTGATGATGAAGTCGAAGAAGGAAATATTGACGCTGATATAAAAGACACGGGTGATCAGGATACTATCGAAGGGGCTATCGATGTTTCCGAAGAAGAGGAGGGGGAGTTAGGTGACGATGATAACCAAGACGCAAATTCTACCGGCAGCACTCCGCCACACCTATCACCTGCATACTCGGATGCTGGGGACTATCAAGTCACTCTAAGAAATACTCCCAGCCCAGCTAGCCCTTGCCGCAATATCGTTTCAGAAAGTGATCAAGCTGTAGAAGGCCTCGATGAGGAGGTCAATCGCGAGGATCTGGAGGCATCTGTCGTCGAAGAGCTATCTGATGGAGAAATAGACGAAAACGAAATTATTATAACCCCAGTGACTCCAGTAGCAGAAATTACTCCAAATGAAGCAGTCATATTGGAACTCGAGGAGTCTGCTGAAGTATGTGAAACGACAGAAGTAGAACCTGAGACACTTACAGAAGATACCTCGGTTCAGATGAGCTCCTCTGAAACAACTCAAGACGAAGAAGTATCAGCCTCAAATGTTGTCACGGGAAACGAGATTGAACAAGAGATTGAATCAGTGGAAAAAATAGATGACGATGAAATGAGCGTCAATGCCCGAGCACCTTCGGATACCTACCCCGATGAAGCTACTCCCATATCTTGGTATGAAAGGTGGTACAGTAGTGAGAAGGTTCAGCAAGTTGTAAGTTCGACTAAAATGTATGGAAAAGTACGAAGCAAACTGAAAACCGACAAGCAGGCAAAGCTGAAATTGGAAGCATCAGAGGAACATACAGCGGGATCTCCGAACCCGAATCTGCAGCCCAATATTGAGGATGAAGATGTTCCAATAATAGGCAGTATCGAGGAGTACGAAAAGCTGTTTGGGAGGAAAATTGTTGAGCAAAACTTAGATAATGTATCGAAACAAGAGCCTGAAGTATCGACTATACCGCTGCCACCAGAAAGTCCTGAAGAAGCTTCGGAACCTGAGGACGATGATCTCTGGGGTGATATACTAGGTGGTTCGTGAAAATTGATGAATAAAAGAGACTGATGAAGGTTGGTTAGTGTTGCCAGCTAAGAAAACTGAAGACATCAAATCTAATTTTCGTTTATTTTCGAACATGAATGAATTATTATTATTATTATATTATGTCATACTGGCCTTAACAGTTCACTAATGTTCAGGAACTGGCCTGAAATCAAATGCAGGAATTTACCGTCTTGAGGATTAGACCCTATAAAGCAACATAAAAGCCGTTTGCTTACGTGATCGCCAATATCTGACAAATGGGATACAACTTTTCCACTAAGGTTGCTGCGAAGAACGTGTCGTCGAGTTTCATAATTTTCTAGACCAGGTGCACAAACACTTTCTACTCTATGAGAGACGCCTAAGCCCTGTGCTAACAGTTTTCTGGCTAAGTCCGTTAAGTTCTCGAATTCCTTTGCTGCATCAATCTCACTCTTGCAAACTACAAAGACATGTGCAGCGGTATCTTGTCGGATAAGCGATGTAACAGGGTCTTTAGTGTAGTTCCTTCCCACCACAAAGTAACGAATCGGCATGACGACATCAGCATTTCGGATACACGTTTGGGCGAAAAGAGAAAGAAATGCAGGAAATGATGCACCTCCAACCAGAAAAGAGGTACGGTCGGGGGTGGCTGAAGGTTTTGCTGCCTGAAATAGTTTGTGAACACATTTACATGCATATGTAATAATTCCAACTTTTTTAACCTATGATGTATGTACGTAATCGAAACGGCCGCTATTGTATTATAACTTCAAACTTACCTCCCTGTCCCGGACTTTCAAGCATTTGCGTGGATCGATACCAGCCAAATCAAATACAGTGCTCTCCATGAAGTCAACATTAGCAGTTTCTACAAACCCGTTGCTCAATAAGAAAGACTGGATTTTAGCAGCCGTTTCGAGTTCCATTGATGCTGCAGACCCAAACAGGTATTCAGCAGCAGGGCCAACTTCTACAAATATAACCATAATACTTCAATTATGGTCCAGTACTTCTAGCAGCCGGATCACGGATTGCTTTGTACCTGAAGTGCAAGACCAATTCGAACGTTCAAGAGCGGACCAAGCCTCGATTCCCTCTGATACTGGAACTTCTGATAAGATTTTATTTTCGACTCCTCTAGGAGTAGTGGGATGTAGCTTGTTAGGTAAAGTTAATACGTAGTCCATTACATCATCATTCAGCACGTTGGCGTCTTTAATTGCAGACTTCAGGCGATCCCTGATCTCAACACCCTTTGCTCTTAGAGTTTTCACGCAAAGTGCAGGTTCTTTCCCAAGCTTTTGGGCACGCATGATTTTTCCAATCTGCCGTCATAACAAAAACTCATGAGTGCCAAACAACAGCATTTCATCAGGGTGAATACTACCTAGGCTTACCGAAGCAGTATTTTCTTCTCGTTGGGTTTGTAAAGTGTCTCTGAGTTGTCTCAAGTTCAAAGCTTCCTTATATAATTCAGGTAACGATGCAATCGGACGACCTAGATTCATTCTCCTTGCTGTGATAGATTCCTCATACGAATCCAAGTTATCAATCAGATTCTTCATGTCCAGCACTGGCTGCACTCTCAAAGCATTCCCAGCATTCAAACGAGACAGCATCCATGTGCCATATCTTGCCACACTTATGTTGCGAATAGTCATTGCTAAAAACTCACTAGCACAGGAATACATTATATTTCCGAAGCACGGAATTTAATATCCGCAAAACGTCCAAAACTTAGAAATCAACGTACAATAGAAATCAGCGAACTTCAATTTGAGTTTTCAAAGAACATCTTCCATTCTGCAACACAACCGACAACAATATTAGAGCAACACTCAAGCAGACACGACAAACTTTATGCTGCATTTGAAACTTACGATTCCGACAATTTTCTCTTCTTACTAACAGGAGTTACGTAGCTTCCCAATCCAGCGGCTCTCTCGGATTCCGCAATAGAATATGGAACTTCTTTGGATTCTTTTACTCGCCTCTTATGTGCTTTCGACTTCTGGTGATCATCCAATGCCTGCTTATCAATGTTGTGTTTACTGCAACACAAATATACAGGTTTCAAAAGTTTAACCTTGATGTATGCCTTAAATGTAGACGTAAATACATGTATACTGAACTTACGCGCAATAAACACAATAGAACTGACCACCTCCAGGAAGATCAAAATCGAACTGTTGGTTTTCCAACTTTAATCTATTCGCAGGTTCGAGGTCTTCTACTACTTGGTCGATGTCCCGCTTCCTTCGTTTGGTCTTGAAGGTTTTTTTTTCAGAAGTTTGGCCCTGATTCTGCTTCTTTCTCCGTGTTGGTCCAGGCATAATGCACTTCAGCCGCTATACCATTAGCCTTTGTATCGAAAATAAAGAAGTAGCACCTGAGATAAACTTCTCTATGAAATGTCTTGCAGGCGTAATTTACCTTTTGGGTGAATTTAAACTCAAAACTCGTTCAGTTTTCAAATTTTATGGTCATTCTGCGATATCAACGCCTGCAGATTTATAGCGAGTTCTGCGCGCACATGGAGTTCATTTCAAATTTGGCGCTATAGCATTGAGTAAGGAGGAGAATATTTATGGTGTCTCTCTGTCTTTACTGAATGGTGATCTTTCTTGATGATCGATCGACACGTACATGTACCTCCCGAAACGGTCAACGCTTAATAAAACACACAGAAACGAATGGTTCTGTAACACTTGGGCAATTATGTATTGCCTCCTGTGAATCTTTAATTTGTCAACTCAAAAGCAGCAGTAAGAAACGTACGTCAATTAAGCCCCTGCGGCAGCAGGTGGGTTGGAACTGATAAATTAAAAAATTCAACTTTAAAGCAACTGACAACAAGTAATACCTTAAGACTGACTTCGACCGATGTATCTGAATTTTCAGTCATCAATAACAACAACACAACAAATGCATTATGATTTAACTCATAATTTTTGCTGTTATAGCATAAATTGTAAACAATCCAAATCCTTAAATTGCAGCATTTCAACTTAAAGAATACACACAACAGTAAAAACGAGTGTCTACAGGGGTCAACAGCGAAAGTTAATCGCTAATATAATACCATGATAGTATAGTTTTCATGCATGGCACAGAGTTTAGATAAAACGTTTTACATAAATGAACACATCGAGCCAGTTCAACATGATGACGATAGTACGATTTTGGTAAGAAAATATAATGTATCAGTGTGTCAAGTGCCTTACCTATAAGTAAAAAGGATCCTATAGTTCATGTCAACTTCTAAAACTACATCCAATCCAACAATCAGCCGTACTTTCAATGAAGCTACAAAACAGTATCGTAGATAGATAGAATCCACTTACAGCATATATCTTAAGTAATCTTAATGATAGGATTTGAACCTTTGCTTTGCAATATGACTCAAAATTAGCACTGTTTTCTCTCCTTAAGTATTCAAAACTCAAGTTATTGACGAAGTCACAGGCAGGCAGGCGAGCCGAAAAGCTCCATACAAACAATTTCGGTATCAGTTCTTAAGTTCCTTCAAGTCGTACAAGAGCTGTGCAATTGTTCTGGAACTCTCAACGTTACTCATCGCCACAGCTGCAAGTTGAGGTTCATAGCCACGTAATATTCTGCAAAAACAAAGAAAACTTAGACGTGTACTTGACAATACATTCACTGTAGAACATACTAAAACTCACCTTCTGCCATTTGAAGAGTTTAAAACAATGTTCTTTAATATCAATGATGACGTGAGTCGTATACTTTTTGTCACAGGTCCTTCATTGTCATCCATCAACTCCTTGGGATTCGAAAACTGCATGGCGTGACGGCGTATAGCATGGAAGGCAGCATTCGGAGCATACCCCAGATGCGGATGAACAGCTTGGACGGGAGGCGGCGGGGCTTCTAAAATTAAGAATTTTAGATTAAGTTTATTAAATTCCCGCCCCGAGCTTTTGAGCTTAGAGGCTTTCATTATACTCACCTATCTTGTTTCTCCTTCTATGTAGAGCTAGTTCCAACGCTTGCTTTGTACAATGCCTGTCTTGAATATGCGTCATCAACGATAGTCGCTTTCGCAATAGCGGATCGCACCCGTGTGGACCCCATTGACAACGCACAGCTTCAGTCAAGCTTTCCGGTAGATGCAGCTTGGACGCATGTAGAAATACCTGCATATTTAGAATACTCAGATTAACGAAACCCTGGTTTACGCTTGCTGTTTTGAAGAAACTAACCTTGTTTGCAGTATTGAAACGTTGACCACATCCTGCCCATTCGCACATGTACCCATCTAACCCAGAACTATCAACATGCGTCGGTGGAGGCCCGCCCTGTGGGTCGGCTTGACGACTACTCTGCTGTGTTAAAGCTGCTTCAGGTGAGACCAACATGGTTCCCACTGCTTGAGTTTGGACAGTAGGAGAGACAGCCGTTGTTTGTTGCACTATTCCTGGATTAGAAACACCAGGCTGATGTTGAACCAAAACTTGTTGAGGTAAATGTTGCACTGCAGTAGGTCGATAGGTTTGAACGGCATTGGATATTTGCTGGATCGGCATCGTCATGTTCTGTCCAGAGGTATGCAGGACAGCATGTCCAGCAGAAGTCATTTGCCCCGCTTGATGCTGTAAATTGGCATTGGCTGGCTGCTGTAGAATTATTATAGCTTTTGCCATCTGGTCGTTAGATGATGTAGGTGGTTTCTGGATAATGACCTGTCCTTGAAGTTTGTTCTGCGACTGTAGAATCAATTGCTGTCCGGACGGTAGCACTAACTGACGTGTAAAAGTTAATTGATTCGGGGAATTGACTGAAGCAACCCTCAACTGCATGGTTTGAGGCTGCATCCCTGGCTGGACAGATTGGCAAACGCCAACAGGATTTTTGTTCACAGGCTGTATTGAACTAGTCTGAATCATAGTTCCTGGGTTGACGGCGACACTGGTTGGTATCTGGTGAAGGACTGCTCCCGGATTACTTGACAGAGCAGCTTGCAGCACTGGGGTTGTTGAGGTGGTAATTGGTTGCGCTTCACTAGGGTTGGTACTGTTTCCATGACCATTCACAGTGGTCATTGCCTTCTTCTGCGGAGGTTCCGACGAGTTCGAATTATCGTCTTGAGATACACTATGCGACCGCTTGATCCCGAACTGTTCAGGAGAAACCATTATTAAGTCACTAAATTGGTTGAACTTCTCAAATAGGTCATCAGGAGGTGCAATGGCATTGTTAGAAGCTGATGTAACAGTTGAACTTATCAAAGAAGTTTCCGAATTGCCAGAATCGTCCGCTAATTTTACATTTTGATTACTTCTAGCACCCAGATTATTACTACTACTGTTATTAATCCCTTTCCCAACCACCCCACCACCACCGCTCGACCCATTAACATTCACACTTGCAAGCTTGGGTGTGTTTTGGTATACAGCAGACTGTGCTTGGTGTATTATTGTAGTAACCTGGGATTCTGCTGGAGCTGCATAGAATGTCATTTGAGTTTGACTATCAGTTCCGTCAACGATAATTGCTGACTCTCTATTTGCTGCGCTGGTGGTGGTTTCATCATCCTTATCTACTAGCTCCAGTCCTTTGTCGCTAATTCGTATTTCTCGGTTGCACAGAAGCCCATTGATGTTTTCCTTGGGTACTTTCTGTTCAAGTAGATGGTTCAGCATTCCTTTCGCTTTGGATTTCAAATCAACACTGTCTTCCACATCAGTATCTTCAGCCTGCAAATATCAATCATTATCTACTGTTCCACCTTTTCGCGCTCACAGTAGATGCAAGGAAACAATACCTTTATTCCGTTCTGCAGTACACCTTGGAAAGTCGTGAAGGCATCTGGGTTGGTTGGTAGTAAGTTACCGATTCCATTCACTTCAACCTCTCCATTACCTGGCGCGGATGAAGAAGTAGAGGACTCTTCATCACAATTTCCGTCGGCATTAACTTTAATATCGGAGTCTCCAGAAACTGAACCACTTGAAGGAACTTCCTCCAACTTCTTCTGCTGACGTTGGGCAACCTGTTGACACCGAGACGCTAATTAAAAGGTGACTTGGGGCTCAGGTACATGTAAAGTAGGTCACACAAAGAGTAGATTCCGAATACTAATACAGAAAACGTTTAGATGTTAATTGACAAAGATTGTCTCTGAATAAGTTATTGCACTTCTAGTACTCGATACCAGTTACCTTCGAAGCTAATAAGCTTCTAATGGCTGATGAAGCTGGACTCATAGTAGACACGCTTGCACTTTGATCGCGTTGACTCACTACTTTAGATTTTCTTTGCTATTAACATATGACAACAGAACCACCAAAATAAATGAACCATCACCAAACAATAAACAGAACCGAGCCAATGAAAATTACAGAAGTAAACTAAGGAAGAATATGGAGCTTACCCCAATTGGAGTTTTTGGTTTCGGAGGACGTGACAAAGTAGCTTGCAAGATGGGAGATAAAGAAGTCTTTTCATTCGTCTGAGGACCTGTGACATTAGATGATTCAGGCGGAGTTCCGGAAACTGAATCGCATACATATTTCAATTTGAGACTCGAAATTTATCAATTGCTTATCATTTACTAGTCTGGTGATTAATTACCTCCTCCTGCTGTGATTTGATTCACTACTATATGAGGTCTGCTAATCGACTGCTCCATAGTAGACGTGACACCACTTTGTGTCGTTATTTTCGTTGATATTTTAGGTCGGACACTGTCAAAGAAAGACAACGCGCTTCCTCCGCCGAGTTGTTTGATAACTGGCCCTACAGTAGTACCATGGGCAGCTCTAATAAAAAACACATGGGTATTAATGAACATGAGCATTGATGGCCATTAACGACATCTGAAGAACGTAAGAATCGCTAACCTCATGCATTGCGTGAACTGTTCCAGCGGAAGTACTTTCTGGGGGTTCTTTCTAGCTTGGCAATACAACCTGTAAGCTTCTCCCTGTTCGATGGAAGATCCAGGTGCCGCTTCAAAAGCACCCTTCAGCCATGCTAATGCCCAACCTTCTTCACTGAGATTTCCCTGTGGTGTCACCAACGGCAGGGTAACGCTTTGAACGATCATTTGAGCACCAATCTGAGGCCTTATCCCACTAGGGCCAGTTGCAGCTGCTGCAGATGAATTGTTCATTGACTGAAGTCCATCCTGTGAGGTGTTAGACAATAACCGAACCGTTTGCGGAGCGCTAGGAGCAGTAGCACTAGTTGCAACAAGTTTCCCTTGCACGATCTGCGCTCTCACGTTCTGGCCAGGGACAACTGCAGACTGTGCTATTTTCAAACCACTTCCACTCATCACTTGACTTCCGGCCGGAGTTATGAAGGCAGTCGATGAAGAATCACGAGAGAGCTGAATTGAAGATCCAGCGGGCGTTGAAACTTGGAAAGTTTGTCGGTAGGTTTGGGCTTGCACTGGTTGTTGTAGCTGCGACACTAAAGACGGATGACTTTGGCCGGGAGTAGTAGCAGTTACGGTATGCATGGCTGAAGTAAGAGAGGGAATCGGTACCGTAGCCCGGGCTTGAACGATGTTTTGAGATACTGCAGCATTGGAGTGATGTGCCGTAGCTTGAATTGCTTGCGGTACCCCCGATTGTTGCGGCATTCCTGTGACCGTCTCTACCACCCTCATCAGAATACATCCTTTTGGTCCATAGCTTTGAGCCTACAAAAACAAATTGATCAGTAAGATAACTGAATGTGGCAGTCGAATTAGAATGTGATAACATAAAGAGCTTGCTCACCTCAACAGTTACCAATGACAACAATGACGAAACGGATCCCTGTACACGACAAAGTTCAGAGCAGATTGGTTCTCCAAGACTGGTCATTGTCAGTAGACATTCCAGAGTATAAATTAACAACATAATATCACTAATTGTTAATAACTCGCACAACCGCTTGAACACACTTCTCTTGATGTACTGGTTCAGTATCAGTTCGTTGCCGTCTTTTTTACACAGCTCTCTTAAGCTTTCAAGTGACCTAAGTATTCTAAACCTGTCTTCTGCAAATAAACCGTTTATCACTAGGCTAAGGACTCTACTGCTCAACGGGTCGACCGAAGGGTCTTTTAGCGGATAGAACTGAGATAGATTTCCTAGTAGATCTAGCACTAACTGTGATATAGTTCCCCATTCGCATTCGGACGCCAACAGTATGAACCTGAAAGTAAACCATCAAAAACGTTAGACTCCACTTGTGGCAATGAAAACAACCTTCGTATCAAAAATCAAAATAACAATAACCCACCTTAGTAAAGTAGGATTTTTGGCCATAACAGCAGCATTATCGTCTTCAAAGCTGAGATTTCTAAGTATGTTTGCAATCTGCGTAATCCTCTGGCCCACTCTATCGTCACTATATGCGCTCTCCCTTATTAGAAACACCGGTTGAGGAGTTTGGTCAAAGCACGGGAAAGGGTCCATGGGATTTGCATTTTTACCCCCTTTGCAGGGACATCTCAAACAGCAATCGGCACGACTATAGTTCTTTTCACTTTGTATCAGTTTTTTGCGGTTCAGATAAAGTCCTCTTTCCTCGTCAGTCATGTCTGCTTCTCTTAAATCACTCTCGGCTGTATCATCAAAGTCATTGATTCCAACACTATGATGCTGCTTTTCAACAAAGGATTCACACAACAAATGTCTCGACGGACCCTCTGGGACAGTCTCCAGCCAAAAGTTGCCATGCGACAGATCCCTAGCTTCCTTGTAAGATTCTTCCATCACTTCTCTCAGTTTACCTAAACCAGAAACACAAGTTATATCATCTGTACTCAATAATTATCAATTGATCATGACACCCAAGGTATCTATCTGTGTACACCTCGGTCCTTACATTGATTAAAGATACCAGCATGCGCCAGCAACAAGTCAACAATCCTCGGTTCTTTCGGCAACTTGAGGACATGTTTCGTCTCATTGGACAAGAAGGTACAGACACTAATGGCCATATCCTGATCGTTGGGCAAGGGACTCTGTAGCGACATGAGGAGTCTATCATAGCCTCCCCCTTTGACCAGTCGTGTTGACATGCCGTACTGACCCCGGTTCGCGTCTGCAACAAACAAACAATCAAAATTACAACCATGAGCTTCAACTCAACACAATCTATCACACGGTACCCGGCAAGAGGCAAACGATTTGACACCGCAGCGTCCACCTCAACATTGTTCTTCTTTTGTAAATATATATTGAAAATTGGTTGCTGGGATTACTGAGCCTACTACTTAGAGCATCTTCCTTCCATTCGCACATCTCCGTCAACTTGTTCTAACGGCGCTTTACGCTTCTGTCAAAGCTCGTTAGAAATCTAACACCGCATCCTCTTTCACCTACTCGGAGCATCAACAAAAGTTGATTCAGTTTATTCACAAAACCTACAACTGACGAGCGCCTTTTGATCACACTCCTCCTTTGCCCGCCCGCTAGTCTTTCCTTTGACGTCCGTCCGTTCACATTTGTATCAGCAGCTTCCAACAAATGCCCCGTCATTCTCACCTGGAACCGGAACCCTTGGTCTCCTCGGCTGTTCCCCAGTTTCGGCATTTTCTCCAAAGGCGGAAGTCCTCGTCCGATCTCGACTCGTAGTCAAAAGTCCTTTTTCTCTGAGCGTTCTTTCAAGAATCCTCCGACTTCTGCCCGCTCCCTCGGCCATGTCAGCATCCGGATAAAAGGCTCCCATTGTATTCACTACTCTGATTCCACAACTTGTCAACACCCGTCCTCTTCAAACTCGTCCCACTAATAATTAGCACCACCTTCCCATCCTCTTATTCCGGCACCGGGTAAAACTGCACTGGTAATCCCACAATAATATTAATAACAACATCAACAAAAACAACAACAACAACAATCCAACCGTCCACAAGTTTTGACGACACCTCGACGGACAGTCGTCAGCGTTGGCTCAGGGTTTGTTATTATTAGCAGTAGGAGACTTGGCTCCATTTCGGTGACTGGGCAACATGTTCGGGGTTTTCGATTTTTAGTAGCGACTTGAAGTTAACGAGTCGGTGGTCGAGTAGCTGATTTAAATGTTAGCCAAGAAGACCAAGAAGAAGAAAACTATGAATCGAATCCCTCCACAAATGACTTAACAAGTAGCAGGCAAGCAGGCAGCAGGAGCAAAAGCAGCAGCAGCAGCAACACTTGTGCGAAAAAACGACGGGATTATTACATGGTCTCGCTCGCTCCTATACAGTACTCTTCAGCCTGTCTTTCTTATGACCAAGAGCAGAGCACCAGCAGCACACAAGAGTTTCCGTCCATGAGTCCATAGCTACAACACTGGTGAAACTCCAAAGCTGTCCACCAGCCACAAGGCAACTCCACTCCCTTCACTCACCCCCAAACCTGTTCATCCTCCTGATCCACAGATTGTGCACACTTTTCTCTTCCGCGCCCGACTACATGCAGTTTGTACGCGAGGAAGGGACGAATCAAGGAGGTGAAGCCATAGCCAGCAACCACACACACACACACAGTCAGCCATAGGAAAGGAGCAAAATAAGCACACACACACACACAAGACACGCTTCACCTTCTTTATTACCGCCACTCCATCCATCCACTCACTCACTCAACAACCACCACGGCCTCGTCCCATCTCATTGACGTGCATAATGATTTACAATATGCTCGCTTCGACTCCCCTCCTCCTCCTCCCTCTTGCTAATCAACACAAAGACTTGCATATGCATAGCCGCCCATTTTATACGTTATAAGTCTCCTCTCACTCCACCATGATAATAGCCATTAAAAAACATTAGCATTCATCCATTTCTCCCGCTTGTCCACAACAGTCTCCTCCGTCGGCCACCCAAACGGATCCAGAATACCCGCGTAAATATAATCTTGCAAAAATTTGCCAAATTCCAGCATCCAGCTTCCCGCCTGGAGAATCCAGAGATGAGATGAAGCGCTCGCTGCTCGCCGCATCCGCCACTGACTCCTGCTCATGCCGGTAGCCGAGTGCTGTGTGGAGATCAAGTCTCCGCTCCGCTCGCCGGCTTCTCCACCGCTTCATCCAACCACATGGCGCTCTCGCAGTCAACCAGTAGTTCAGTAGTAGCATCCGACAACAACGTTCCCTTTTACCCGCCAAAATCCCGCTAATGCACTTCATTCGCACCCACGGCTTCCTACTCGGGTCGCAAGCGTGGGACTGCGCAGGTAACGTGTGCATGAACTTTGCACAAGCTGGTATTAAAGGGTTGAGGCGATTAGAGGTTCGATTACTTGTCTTGATTCAACAACAGCTGTAATCTTGTGGTGATTGTCCTTTAATTCTGAACTGAACTTCAAAACGAAACCACCACACTCCTTTCAACAAAAACTTGGCAAACCAACCAACTTGTTTAGAGATGATGGCAACCACGTACAAACAACTTGAAAAGATTCGATTCCAAAGAGCTTTGTCAAATGCTCGCGTTAATGGCGCCGTTTGCGTCAAATAAATTGATGAATGCCCATTGACAATTATTGACAAACTCCAGGTCGCTTCTGGAGCTCTTCCAAGCCCAATGGAATACGGCTCATTCCCTCTGGTGAATAATGTACCGGATCTTTCAGCTGTTCATCCAAGAACGCCTCTTTAGCTCAGGGGCAGAGCACTGGTCTCGTAAACCAGGGGTCGTGAGTTCAATTCTCACAGGAGGCAAAGCATTTTTGCTCATTTTGTGCTTCTGGACCATGGTAGACCAGATATCCTTGCTTTTGCGGGAAAGCAAAAGAGGGGTTTTACGCTCTCTTGTTTTCGGGAAATAAATGTGCCGGTGTGATCCAAAGGAATTTTAAGGTTTTATAGAGAGGTAATGTTTTGTACTTGATAAAGTTTTTTAGTTTACGTGTTTTTGGAGTGGAATTTTAAATTTAATAGTGGAAAAGACTGTTCAAGGAGGAAAATTGCAGCTATGGTTGTAGGGACTGGAAAGGGAACGGAAGAGAAAATGACAGAAAAAATGTTGACGGATGATGAAGCGGCTCTCTACGATAGGCAACTCCGGTTGTGGGGTGTTGAAGCTCAGAAACGGTAACAATCGAATTTAAATCAAATACTTATAATGTAATGTGCTCGCGCTACATCCATCATAATTTCGGGACTAATGCTATGTGACTATGCTGCATGTTTACAGACTCATTGGTTCCAAGATACTCATAATCGGAATGACGGGGCTCGGAGCGGAAATATGCAAGAATATTGTACTTGGTGGCGTCAACTCTGTTACTTTGATGGATGACCAGGTTGTGAGCCAAGTGGACACCGTGTTGCAGTTCTTCTTGTCTAAAGACAGCGTTGGAAAGAATGTAAGCTTGAAAATCATAATAATGTAAGGATATTAGAAGACGTACTAGAAGTGAGAAGAGTAGCATTATTAAAGTGTACTGGCAACTGTTATTTTTTCATTGTTGCAGAGAGCTGATGAATCCGTTTCGAGTGCCCAGAAACTGAATCCCATGGTGCGTGTTGTTGCTGAAACGTCGACAGTTGAAGAGAAACCGGATAAATTTTTCTTGGACTTCAGCGTTATTGTCACTGTTGGACGAGATCGAAAGGATGTCTTGCGACTTAATAGATTAGCTCGTGCGAACGGAATTGCATTCTTTGCTGCTGATGTCTTCGGATTCTCCAGCTATTTGTTTTCTGACCTGGGAAACCACAGTTATAAGAAGTATGCCTTTAGAGATGGTCTTAAGATTGAAGAAAGGATGCTAAAAGCTTTCAGTTAGAACATGCTCTGTTGCTGTTACAGAGAAATCAATATTCCGGCAACGAAGAATGTTCCCGAGGTCAATAAGGTCGTTGAAGGAGTTCTTCATTATGTCCCGTTCCAAGATATTCTCAGTATTGTTTGGTCTGATGAAAAGTACGGCAACAGAGTCAAGAAGATGGACCCATCCGTTCTTGCCTTTTTCGGTACGTATGAAAAGATTTTATCACTGACTTGATATCATGATGGCTGGGAATGATTTGTGGGTTATCTAACAGTACTGCTCGAGTTTGCTGAGAAATACCAGCGCCGCCCGGACCCATCCGAACGAGATGAAGATTATCAAAGATTGATCGAATGCAGAGATCAGTATGCAGAAAAGCATGGACTACCGAAAGAAAAGATTCCTGACGAATACTTCGAGTAAGTTCGCTCAACCTTATTGACATTAAAGAAGCACACTGTGACAGTCAATAATTTGCTCTGCTATCTCTAGGAATGTTTTTGGAGAGTTGCCCCCTGTGTCTGCCATTACTGGAGGTGTGGTTGCCCAGGAAGTCGTGAAGGCAGTCTCGCATAAAGATATTCCGCTAATTAACGTCTTCGTATACCATGCAGTATCTGGTACTGGATTTGTTGAAGACTTTACAATGTAACTTACTTTCCAATTTAGCCCGAACCTGAAACTCAATACAATGCCTAAGCTGTTCGACTGCTGTAACTGTAAAACAAATAAATATTTCAGAATTGAATCACAGTCGTGTCACTTTCCTGAAGTCTGGAATTGATGATGGATAAGAATGTAGATCTGAATTCGAAGTAATTCAAGAACTACTTTATTGTTTCCAATTTACACTTCTAAGTTGCTCATGAAGCAACTGATTAGTTCTACTACTCAAATATTGGTTTCCAATGCAGCACATTTCGTAAATAAGAAGGCTCTACCACGACGGAGGACATTTAGGCTCCTTGCGGTTTGGATCTCCAAAAAGCTGACTCTTATCTCTGAAAGTTGATGCTCGTTCTTTCTCATGGGACTCAAAAATTTGTCCGACACCGCAACCAGCTGCAACAATTCCGAAGACTTGGAGCCATTGATGATGGTATCCGAAGATATTTACCTTTGGTGGCATGGCTATTGCTCAGATTCCCCTGAAACAAAAAAACATAAAACGATTAGTGCAACTTTCACCAGGTAGCTTCTCTTTGATTCCATTAAGTGACGATCAAATGTAAGGTCGATAATTCTATAAATTTGAAATAATTACTTTAAGAAAACGGCAGATAATTCCCTCGAGCTTTTTAAAGTCCCTTGGTGATTGTACAAGCAGCAAACACCAGATGAGAGCCTCTTTCTGGGGATCAAGGGCCGAATAGGCTATTTAATGAAACATTCAAAATATTTATCTTTCAAGACGAAAGTCCCAGTTCGGGAGTGAATTTGGTCACATTCAAAGAAACCGCTTCAACTCTGCAGACTCTAGCAACTCTCCCGAAATAACCAGCCGACAAACCCAGGGAATCTCGGCTGAGTTGCTCTCTTTTCTCTTTGCCGTAAAATGTCAAAAGAACCAAAATCAAAACACAGCCTTTTATATACCACAATTCACAATGTCATCGCTGTTTAATGTTGAACCAGTCAGTAGTGACTTACCAGTGCTTTGAAGTTTAGATTTGATTGATCTGTTAAATTTCGATCTTTCTGTATTTTTCGGGTTTGTTTGGCTTAAATCATTGTTCACGAGTCTTCCTTTTCAAATCTAGGAAAAAGCAAATGGAACTACGTATTGCCGGCTCCTGATCCAAAGCAAGTTTCAAGAATGTACTTCCGTTAACTACCTTTGACGTTTCGTACCTCACAATTGTGAAAATGAGCGGAAGTGGGATAAAGTTCGAGCTTCAAAAAGAGATCTTCCAAGCTGCCAAAGAACGGCTTCATGAAGTTGTCACCGTCACATCCACGGCAAGGAAGAAGAAACCATCATGTTATTTGTGTGTCACAGGGACAATCGAAAGGCCAATCACTTTTACAATTTACCTGGTAAATCTTTCGTAAAGCTATTGATGTATTTTCAGATTTTTTAAGCTAACATAAATGGACATTTTCAAAATTGCAGGTCAAAAAGACAGATAAAGGGTTCAAGAAAAAGAATGAGTGGGCGTTATCCAGTTTGAAAGAAGCTAACTACAAAACTCCGGTTCGTTAGCGTGTGTACAACTTAAATTTCCCATAATGGTTGTTGTTCATAAGTTATAATTCGATTCTTCAGGAGACTCCTGAGTTTGATCTACAGCTGGAAAAGAACTATCAATGGACGGCCGCAACGGTAGAAGAGAAAAATGGATTTTTTGCTCTGTTACATCATGTAATTTTAGTACCTCCAATTCCAAGTTATGAACTAACAAGAAGAGTTGAACTTGAAAGTTGAATTAACAAATGGTTGCGATCTCATCTGCTTTTTAGATATGTTCGAGACTGCATCGAAACACGAAATTCGTCAATTACAAAGCCGAAGATACCGCTGATAGTACTACTAAGATGGTGATACCTGCTGTTCAGAAAGATGGAGATGACAGTGATGAAGAAGAGTTCGGACTATCTGAAAGGGAAGAACTCGATTTGGAGAAGGTGCTAGGACAAGCTGAAAACGCTGTCGTCAATGCTGAAGCTTTTATGGATCAGCTGGCTCGAGAATTATCAATCCTCGATGGTGTAAGTTACTGAAGAGCATACATCGAAAATATTTGTTATGTCCTGTAATGCTAATATTTTTGTCTTTTAGGAAAATATTCACAGTATAATGGAATCGGAAAGCCAAGTGAATGCTTTAATGGACTCTATTGATGCTTCCATACTGGTGATAGAAAAAGTTGAGACAGAGTTGCAAGAGTACGAGGATACTGTGATACAAGTCAAAATCGCTGTTGAGAAAATAGAACAAGAAAGCTCTCAAATGGGAATTTCGGCCAAGAATCAGCAGATGTTGTACAAAGAGTTGAAAACCTTGATAGAAAGCCTGAATTTTCCCGCGGACACGGCTATTAGCAATCCTGATTTCGCCAGCCCGGAAGGTATTCAGAAAGCTACCGCTGCGGTTTACAAGCTGAAAGATGCTCTTAGCTTTGAAGTATGAACCAAAACTTCTACCGCTTTGTTTTTTGACGTATTAAATTGAATGCAGAATTTTTTCGCAGGAGTTTATCCATCCCGCCTTGCACCGAATGCAAGCAGTTGCGGACCAGAAACGACGGCTAGAGCGTTACAGAGCTAGATTCTCACAAACTCTCACAGGCCATTTAGTGAAGCTGCTTGCTCATTATGGGAACTTCTTCTCTTCTGAATCAAACATGACCAGCCAAGGGTTCAGGTTGCCTGTCTTGACATCGATGCACAAAGAACTTGCACCATATGTGCCCTTGACGGCCTGGTTGAAATCGATGGACGTTAAGAATTTCGAATCCCTATCCAAGGCTTATACCTCTTACATGCAAAGAGTTTACGAGAAAAGTGTCAGTACTGTATTTGAAGAAGCCCAAAACCGAATATCTGGACAAGGCGGATCCTCGAAAAGTGAGTTTGTAACGCAATTTTGATTTCTGTAAGTTCTGAACGGTTCGGTTCAGTTAATGCTCGCTCGAATACAGTTGCAGGCCTTACTGGCGACCTTAAGATACGAGGGAGATACTTCGGGAAAACAAGAGTACTCGCCAATAGAGAAGGTGCGGATACAGAAAGCCAAGGTTCCGGAGAAGGGTAATTGTAAAAACTACAGACTTCCTTTGGAATCGGATGCAAAATTTGTTTGAAGTTAATGTTTGAAATTTAAATTTCAGATCCGTTGATTCGTACGAAAGGCAGCATTTTTATGATGTGTTGGAGCAGCTTTTAGAAGGTCTAGAACCTGGAGTCAACTCGGAGGAGAAATTTGTCACACAGTTCTTGCACTTGAACGACATTCTTTCTCCAACTAACGTTATTTCACCTTCCAAATCTCAAACTGGGGCAGAAATAAGGAGAGTAATGAATTTACTCTTTGGATCCGTAGAGACCGAGCTCGTCAATTTTTTAACTCTATATGAGAAGCTGGAGCCAAGGTGAGTTGCTTGAGATTTTGTTGGTTTGACTGTAGTGCGAATTCTAAAAGCTTTTTTAAAACTATTTATTGTCAACAGTTTTTGCATGGGAGCCATGGTACGTTTGGGAAACCATACGTTGAAACCTGAGAATGCTTCTACTTATCTCGGTATAGTCTTCGGATCAGTTCTGGTGCAAGAAAAGCGAAGCTTCGACCGTTTGATGAATTCGTACGTACAGTACATTACGGATAGCAGGCTTCCTCGGAAGGCAAAACCAGGCATACTTGCGTTCGTTACCGATTTTGAAGTAAGTGAACTGTTGTTGTTTTTGAACGTTAATCGGAATTACAATGGCTAAATTTCACAAAACTCCTGTCTCAGGATTTCGCCACGATGGCTGAGACATTATTTAGCAATTCTACAAGAAGGAGCGACCTTGAAAAGTGGTACGTCCGTATGCTTGGTGCAATATTCGAAGGAATCGTGCGTTTATCCAGTGATGGTGGCAAAATTCCTGCGGAAGTAATCAGAATGGAGAATTTTCATCGGTTGAACGCAATTCTGTCGAGGTTGAAGGTCTCCGCTTTGGATGCTCAAAAACGAGAAGCCAAGTCAAAGTATAATGAAGCTTTGAACGGATACGTGACAAAGTATTTTGGCAGGCCTTTGATCAAATTGAACGTAAGTAATCATACCCATAGATGGCGTTATCTGAAAGGAATTACCAATACATTCTTCACATTCATCGACCTAGGAATTCTTCGAAGGAGTACAAACCCGTGTCAGCCAAGGTGTGAAAGAGTCAGAAATTGGATACCAAATGGCCTTCAGTAAAACGGAACTCAAGAAAGTTATTAAGGAATACCCCGGAAAAGAAGTAAAGAAGGGTCTTGAATCACTGTACAGGAAAGTGGATAAGCACTTGTCAGAAGATGAAAACTTATTACAGGTGACTTGTGCTTTTATATTCTATTTTTCAGCTTTATTCAGTGTTTTAATGGCTTCATTTTGCTTTCAAGGTCGTCTGGCGAGCCATGC
Source organism: Sphaeridia pumilis (assembly GCA_034698345.1). Taxonomy (NCBI): domain Eukaryota; kingdom Metazoa; phylum Arthropoda; class Collembola; order Symphypleona; family Sminthurididae; genus Sphaeridia; species Sphaeridia pumilis. The sequence goes on from JAQGBJ010000134.1 coordinate 37,821, forward strand.
AAGAAGAATTTATCGTCCAGTATAAAGCTATCGAAAGTTTAATAAGCCGATGTTACCCTGGTTCAAAAATGTCCCTAGAGTTTACCATAGAAGAAGTGCTAACTTATTTCTCCGAGATTGCTCAGTCTCACTGAACTTGACGTTCTGAAACTTTTGCAGGGAGAATTCTCGCAAATAAAAGAACAAAAGAGTCGTAAAACAATCGGTTTGTTCTCAATTTGATGGTTTTATTCTGTTTCTGCGGTCAGTATCTCAGTAGCCTACCCTGCATGCATAACTTGAGCAATTTTGAATGCGGTTTCTAGACAACTTTGTTGCTCCACAGAGTCTTTCATACATACGTAAATTTCTTGGTCATTCTCGCACAATCTCCCAACAACCCAGTAGCAAATAGTCTTCTTTTTCTTTCTCGGCCCTGCTCCATCACTAATGTTCAGTTCGAATAGCGTCCCGCTTTCCACCAGATTCGACAACGTCTTGCTGGCCCATTTCCAGTCTTTTTCCTCTTTGGCTAGCGTTTTCTGCAACAAGTACAACAAGATTTATAAGGTTTTCAAACTTGAGCTTTAATGGCTTTAGTAATTGAACTCACTTTGGCAACAGCAGCTCTCTGAAGAAGCTCATGAGTCACCAAGGCTGCTTTCCGAAAGTTTTTCATGATTTCTTCTTGAAGATTTGAATCCTCTTGCACAGGTTGACTTCGAGGGCTAACCATTACCCCCAGCCCGGCATGGAGATGCACAAACTGGTACAGCAGGTTTCCCTTTGTGATACTGCACAATTGGTAGCATATTATGAAAAAATGTTCAGCTCCAGGGCTCCAGTGTGTATCTGATAAGGTAAACAGTTTTCAGCCCATCACATACCTGACAGGGTTAACCGAGTCATGAAAGGAATGAAAATAATTGGAACTTCGATCAATGGAAGCCGTGTCGCTACCGTCACCACTCTTCAAAGAAACCAATAATTATTAAATTTTTATACCATTTTCCTACTACGGATAAAAATCATTCCTCTTTCCAACCCATCATCAAAGGCATGTGTCTCAATCAAAAGTATTTGTACGCCATTCTTAACATGAAATCAAGTTCTTGCCTCCATGAAATTCCATCATAAATCTTTAGTGCATCGCATCCAGCAAATCCCCACAATTTTTGAAATGTGCACATTCCCTTACCAATCTGGACGAGCTGGCATCACTTCCTCCAACATACGGCCCACTGTCACTTCCAGCTGGCTCGTGCCTCTCCGGAGTTCGCTTCCCTTCGATATGACTAGCTTCGAACTCGTCAATTAAACTTTGGATATTGGCACTTGGACGTGGAGTTGCAGGACTCTTTCCGTCTTCCAAAGCCCCAGGAGCTCCAGCTTGCTTGCTGCTCATTCCTCCTCCCGAAGACGGCCTCAAGTTTCCAACTTTCTCTTCATGATTCCCTTGCCCACCTACATACATGTACACCACACGCGATTCCAAACAATTAGCAGTTGAACGTAACCTTCCACATGAATACTTGCACAAACTTTGCAACTACTGTGTCTGCCGGTGAGCTCACCTTTCCCTTTGAGCCTCCCAATTGCTGTCGGCTTGATGGAATTGGAAAGCTGTACCATTTCAACCGGCTCTGGGACGTCCGACGAGAAAAACGTGTAAACATCCGACCGCACTAATTGAATTAAAGCTCCAAGTCCTCTCCGAATCCATCTGACATCAGGCGGCAAGAATCTGTATAAACCCACACACAGCATAAGTACGCAGCAAGACCATTTCATTCTCCATTTCACAAAGAACAAAGGCACACCGCAGCGGCGGCGGCTCCTTGCTAAGCAATCTTGAGGCGGAAGCCCTTCAAGAGCTCAGGCGGGCATTGGGCCGAAAATGAATTCTCTCCTACTTCATTTGTCAGGAGAGGCGGAAGAGGAGGGTGGGTGGCAAAGTTGGAAAAATTGCTAATCCTAGTTCAAGTGCCGCCAAACTAATTTTGGCGCATTAGTCGGAAATGAGCTGGTCTTTACAAAAGTCTACACCGCAGTCACTTCCACGCCCATAGCAAGTCTACAGGCCGTCCGCACAAGAATGACAAGACCAAGGGAGAGTGGAGAGATTTCGAAAAATACTTACTTGTCACAGCAGGATGCGATGGGCTCAAGAACAAATCCCAAAAGGAAGTAATCCTATAGAACAAAAGCAAACATTCCAGTCCAGTCGGCATACAAAAAACCCATCAAAACGAAACCGCGCCACATTCAGTAATGCCCACTGAAAAGGATATTTACGAGCCACTTGTGTCTCCATCTACTCACTAAACCGCTCCATTATTTTACAAACTCGAAGCCGTATCATCCAAGCTATGACTGCACTATAGTCTTTTCAACATTTCACTTGACAGCCTTCCCACATGAAAACGAAATATGTAACGAATTAGAAAAACCTGCCAAACCATACATAACCATTTCACCATGAGCCCTTACTGTTAGAACGCTTAAAACGACACCTTTATCATACAGTACATAGCTCAACCCTTCGAGATGATCAAGTCTGTAATCAAATATATTACTTTTTGCTCAACTTCACCAAGCATAGGCATATGATGACACTTTCGATTTCCTTGTAACCCACTCCCACTGACTGACTGAGCGAACTTGATAAAGTCTGTATACATATTTTCTCCCAGAACTTTTAGTCTATTTACAGCTAAATTAGCCCAAAGTTTCCCCAGAAAATACCAAAGATATGCAGGCCCACATGTTAACGTGCGTGTAATTCTTACAGAGGCCATCGATTCAGAAACAACTTGCTATCACTTTAATTCACGCCACTTGATCTTTCACCGCCAATTTCGCCTCCAAGTCGATAATCAAGAATTACGGCCTAAACAAATGCTTGAAAGTATAATGTGTGCGACGACCTCGTAACAAAATCTTCACGGATTAATTTATTACTTATAGCAGTTTTAGTGATTGTGGAAAGGCCTTGTTGTACCTGTGAGCATGTACTCGTAATACAGCAACTTGAGATATACCAGTAAATACAACAAGGATACTTTATGTATCAACAAATTGCCGTAGGTAAAAGAACAACAACTTTCTCCACATTTCACAACTCTTTCATATTTACTTTAATCGAAAAAGTTTCCGGAGCAGACCAACTTTTTGCTGTCAGCTTGTTGTGTACTTGGCGAATCATCCTTCCAGTTATATAATCTTTAAACACGCTTCTGCCAACTGCCATTGTTTCGTTGTTGTTCCTGTCAAACGAGTCTGATACAAAATATCCTACAGATCCTCACTATCAGATCCAACGGTAAGATGATGAAACTGACCTTTCCATCTAGAAGAATTCAAGCCTGCAAGCTCCAAATGTCCCTATAGTGTCATCGGAACTTTTGCAACACTTGAATATATATTTGTTGAAAAATGAGGCCGACTTTGTTTACCTCATGCTGACTGTCATGAGGGCCACATTCCATCATGTCACCACAATGTCATTGGCAGATTTGAAGAGGAGACACGGCTCGTTACTGAACAAGGACCACTTTACCCCCTCCCCCACTCTGTCAATTGATACAATTTCACTTTCTGCCACCGAATCACGACCGATTTCCCCGCGTCAATCTCCCTTGCATGGCATGTACACTCGACGAACAATGAGAGCCATTTTTCTATTACGCCATGTTCCCCACAAGAATTTGCGGTCAAAAGAAGCATACACATGTGACACAACTTTTTGTCAGTGTCTCTCCCTGTCATTTTTTGGCAAGTCAGTGAAATCTGTCATTGGCGGAAAGATTGAAGCAGTGATGCGGACAAGATTCTTTTTCTTCTCCTACATAATACTTTCACCATCCTTTATTTTCCACAAGACGCAAAGACGTTCATGATGAAATGAAAGCACAAGACCTTTTTACAAATTCATTCAATTTTCTCCCCTCCACCCCCACAAAATCACGTTATGTACTACAAACCAAGCTCCAAGCATGTATATGTCATTTCCTCCAAACACGGAAGCATCATCAGTCTTTATCGTCACTCTTGATGACGCTGCATCAAAAAATAGCCGTCATCTTGCTCAATTTAAACCCGGCCCGACCTATATAGTCGCTCCTCCTCCTTTCCAACAAAAAAATTATATGAGAGATTCTTCGCGACAATTTACAAACTTTACTATAGTAGCCGTATCTCATCTATTCTCCTATCATCTCCCATCACCAGACCATTCGTCCAAAAAATTTCAAAAATGCCTCTGCTCTTGACATATCCTTCCTTCATCGCCATCCCACTCGAGGGAAACCGGCTGACTGAGAATAAATCATGCAATTCACAAATCACAACTTGAAATATTCCAGGCATACGTATCCATTAAACATATGTATATACCGACTTTCCTTTAATTCTGAATCCATCCAAAGCTCTTTATGATAAGTTGCTCATTTTGAGTCAAAACTTGAAACCCACCAAAAAGACTTTCCATCTCAATAAGAACCTTCATCAAAAGTTGACATCAAAGCCGCCCCCATCATAGAGACATGTCGTCGTGGAATAACAACTTCTGCTTCACGGACAGCTTTCAAATTACAATCTGGAACCTCGTCCTTATTCTGCTCCAAAGCCCTATTATAAAGTGATGCAAGGAGAACCTCCTCTTGCTTTCATAATAATACAAATCAACATACCAATCCGACAAGAACGACATAATGGCAGGAACGAGACAAGGCTTTTTCATCCTTCCCCTCAAAATCACGTCCTTTCAGAAAGGCTGGCTGCCACACGGCCATCTTCTTGAGTCGGGGCCACTCTACTGACCTACCCCATTTGTTCAGCTCTGTCATCATCCAAGTGTAAAAGGCGCCTTGAACTTGTGCTTCCAGGTGGGAAGATATCAGTTCTCCCTGCAATTTAAAAAAAAGTTTCATTTGTAATGTAATATTGTCATCTGGAATCCTTTATTATATTTTGGACATCCTCATATCCTTGGTTTAAGTACTTCACACGTGGAGCTAAAATCTAAACTTCAAAGCTCAACTTTGCAAATTACCCGCACTAGAGTTCCCACTTAGCCCGGAAATTTAATTACAAACTTATATGCTGATGTGATTTTTTCTTTTACGGCCCTCATTTCTCCGAATCTACAATTACCCGCCCTTGCCAGTGACATATAATTATATATATGCAGCTACGTACATTCACAACGCAACGACTTTCACCACACGTATAATTGGATTCAGTATGCAATATTCATTTCGTGGGGCTTCCAACTACTTTTAGCTGATTTGAAGCAAGTACTTCTTCCGCTTTTTTGCAATATGAATTCTTCCCATTCCCCACACACGCCACCAACCTAACCCAACCTTCAAACTTATAGACACAAGATTACCAATTTTATTGCTAAACTTCACACCGACAACTTCCTCCAGCTCAACTGCTATTAAGTTGACTCTCTTCTCTCGCAACTTTGTCAAATGCCAATTTGTGCAAGTCCACATTTTACTCTCTCACAGTAACTTCCGTACATACGCTTCTTCTAGTGCATTTTCCTAAATATTTCCCTCCTACATTTCAACACATTTTTCGACCACAAGAGCTACTTTACGTACCTATATTTTGCCGTACCTCCGGCTACTGCACCTCGCAAAATTTCTAGCTAAGCTCCTACAAACTATCAAAGACGACCAAAGTTGTTGATGTGGTTCGATTCCACACACATACGTCAAAAACCAAGGAGCAAGTTCAAACCGGAAACTGCAAACATGCTTCAGTGAACATCCGCCCTCACCAACCATCTTGTAGTGCTCAACTACCCAATTTCTGCATCAAAACCACCACATACGCTTCTACCTGCTCGCTGATAACAGACCCAACAAGATCAACAGCTAGGAAACCTCGTCCATATTTTGCTAAGCAGTAATAAAACCCACCAAATGCGTCTGTAACACCGTAAAAAACCTCGAGCGGGGGTAGAAACACTGTTTGTTGCGGTTTACAGAGACTTGGCTCCTCCAGCACCTTCATTTTGTTCCAACCTTTTTGCCCGCCAGGAACGCATTATCCATCGGAAGGTTCCTATCACACCGGCATTCAACAATAGCAACTCACCTTGTACAGTAAAATGGATCCGAGGCAATGAAAATCCTTATTCCCATCATTACATCCTTCAGCATGTCCTCGGGGAGCCTTTCGGAATTCCTGGCCACAAAACATAAAAAGTTATATTGCTCTTTATTTTCAGCAAACATCAATAGGACCATTTTCGTTTTTTTCCAATCATTCCCATACATTATTTACCCTTCTCGCCCCCGGCACCAACCATCAGGTACTACAAACAGACAGCAGCAACCTGATCCTTCCAATATATTTAACCATTCAATTACATACCCCAATTTTGCTCACCTCACAAAAATCGCTGCTTTCAAAATCCAATAGAATCTGTTCAACTTTTACCTGGAAAGACAGACAGAAGACGGACATGAAGACAGGAGCGTAGCTTCCCATTGTCAATATGCTGACGGAAGATGTATTAGATGACAAGCGCATTATGTATAAGCAAAAGCACGGCAGAATATATATTTCTTTGAAAGCCCAAAATTGCATACATACTCACCATCACATTCTTGGGAACCACAGGATACGCTCGCGGCTGATTGAATAGGAGAAAGTCGTCTGGATGCCCATTTAACAAGGCTGCCATGCCGTTGGCCAGGAATCTGCCCATTTCCTTCTCGTTTGCAGTGAGGAAGGCTCTGCCAAAAATTCGCAACAAAACATGTTTACAAACATAAACAACATTATCGGCATCCTCCAACTCTCAGAGTAGAATTGTGTCTCCTCCCTTGCCAATATATATACACATTACAATTGCAACTTTGGAAACAAACAAAAGGTATAAATTCTCGCTAATTGAACGACTAGCAGTGTATACATGTTCGGGGGTGGGGGTGGAACAATGTATTTTATTGAATTCCTACATCGAGCCGTCCCACATTACCTTGTCAAGGATCCCCATTTGAACAAAATCGCTTCTGTCAGTCGAGACGTAAATCGAGTTACACAGCCTTCCGACAGCCTGCAAACATATCCCCGTCAAATATGCAATTGTACACAAATTAATTAGCCAATTTAATTCATTACGACCAAATTCTACTGTCGCAAGTCGCAGCAGCAGCCAGAATATCAACAACTACCAACTTTGAAAAGCTTCCATCAACTCACCCTCCACCGCTGCTGTTCTCATTCCCAGGAATCCTTTCCGCCACAGCGACGAGTAACAAACTTTTGCCTTCATTATCGCTTGCGTAAGAAATATTCGTTATTTGCCCGTCCATGTCAACTTGTGATCTGAAAGTAAACAAAATTAACAAACTTTTGGCATCCTTGACAGCTCCACTCCACTACCATCATCTCCCGTCCTCGCCCCTGACAGCAGCATCCTCTCAACTTTGCCAATTAAATATTGGCTCAACCCAATTGTTCCATCTCGGATTCCACCTCCAAATTTCAAATGTCCCGCAGCAATCACCAACTCCTTGCTGCGGTGAGAGAATCTATCGAACAAAACTGCTCACGTTTTCATAAAAGCCCCTATTAAATTCCCAACTATTACCTTGCCCTGCTCTCAATATCCGCCCCACCCCTGACTACTTTCTACACATGCCGCATTTCCAAAGGTACACTTCCGCCGTCGGCTCTTTTCCCCTGATTCCAACCGCTATTTTCTCGGGTGAAAACTCGTACAACTTTTTCAAAGATTTCTTCAAACATGCATATTTGTACCGTGTTACGCCCCCGGCACACGTCTCATAGTCAGCGTAAACGAGATGAGCTGGCCATTTCAGCAAATCTACAAACCGGAAACAACCGCAAACGTTATTTTATTGGACCTCAAAATGGCCCGCTCTCCACCTCATCTCTTCAACAGTGTTTGGGCTCCTGGGGTCTTCACCCACTTATTACTTGTCCCAAACCTCGTCTCCTTCTTCCCTGGTATAACGTCCTTCAATTTCGTTGGCAAACATAAACTTTTTTCGCTTCCCAACAATCGAACCCACCAAACCTACAACTGAGCTAGCTTATGAATAATGCATTAACCTTTTACATCTCGCATGCATATGTTCATTCATCCGTTTCATCAAGGCCCATCTTAACAACCTCAAGAGGACGCTATAGATACACAAAAGCCGACAAGAAACCTATTCATCTACCAAAGTATGCACGTAACATTTAATTCTGCTTTCACCATCTCAAAAGTCCAAAAAGTCATGTATAGATGCCCTTGGTCCACCATCAACCAACCTTGGCCCCTCAACTTCGACAACCATTGTCCTGTCCCACGCCCTTCCTTGTTCAGAGACACTTTCTTCAATGTATTGTCTAAGGCTAGCCGATACTGCAAAAGTGAATTCAAATTCAAGAGGCCACTATTATATCTATGTATGTGTATAGTCTATTCGAAATGACCAATATTTTTGCTAAACATTCATTAACTTTTAAATAACTCGGACGAATAACAACTGAACATGTTCGTCTCTCGATCAGGCCTCAGCCAAAGTCCACAACTTCCCTGTGACCTCACCATGACGTCTTTACAATCATTCAAACAAACTCCACCATGAAATAATCTTGAGGCATTTTTCAACCATGTACACACAAATATACGAAAAATCCACGTCAATTCAAATTTCAACCAGCTGTCTCCACACATATAGTATGGCAGTAGTGTTTTGCGAAATTAATGACTTTTTTACTCCTCTCTTCGTACTTATCCGAGGAGCTCAAAAGGCATTTCCACAATCAGCCCTCTTTTCCAGTCTTCTCCACACTTAGTATAATCTCGTCATCATTTCGCTGCCGAAAGCTACCCTTGTTCAAAGTTATGAAATTTATCAAGCAAGAATGCATATTCCAAAAGGAATGTACTATAAATATACCTCTGCCTCACCCAAGCTTTGAACGTTTTATGGTCTTGGATCGGATGGCTGAGCCGGAAACAATAATATCGGTTGAGTCAGCCTCTCCTCTGGTGTGTGTCTCTGGGCATCAAAATGTCATAAAGGGAGAGTAATGACTGACTGACTCTCAGAATTCGAACATGGTCCGCCTATATACTAGCTTTCCATAAAATCTCAACGAAACACATGTATTTTTGAACAAAGTTTTTGGCTATGAAAGAGCGAGAGCTTAAGTATTAGTGTAACTCATGCATGACTGAGCTGGAGAAAGCAATTCAGGCAAAACACATGTACACACAAACTAATGATTGGCCAACTTGACTCTGCTTCCTCTCAACTTTGGTCCATTTCATCTCGTTATTCACTCCAGCGTCAAACCGCAACGAAGAGCATTTCCAGTGTTTCCAGCAAAGTGTATATACCAGCCACCCCACGACGACATGAACAAGTGCCAGTTGGGCCGCAGTATATATAAGCACTCTCTTTTCACCAGATATTCATAACCCTACAACATTAGCAAGAAGGAAACAGCTCCAACAACTTTCTCCGCACCCGTATTATAGCCGTCTCTTTTTCGGCGAGAACAAGAAGGAAAGCTCCTGGAACCAAGTTATGTGTATCCAGAACCCAACTCATCATCATCCTCGTCCTCATAATCTCGCCCTCCTCTTCCCATAAGTCATTTCGAACCAGACGGCTCTCGATGACTTTGCATTTAATATATACACAAAACATGATGAACCTTTTCATTCCCACTTCGCGGACTTTCTTCCCTTCCCCATCCAGCAACAACAACCCGGCGACATGGAAGTCCTCGCGGTCGGCACGTTCAACCAACATCTTTGGCCCGTCAGTCCTCAGCAACTACTCACGTCATATCTGCTCCAGCTTTTTTTCGCCAACGCAGCAGCAACAGCAGCCAGCACTCTTAATTGCTGAATACACACACACTTCTAAAGACCTTGCACTACATATTTACAGACTACTTCTACAACGCAGCCCTCCCATTGGATATAATCATTCCCATCATCAACATGGAGAACAGAGAACCTTTCTCTCATTTCCGGTCTTGTAATTTCCTTGAAATCCTTCTTCTTTCCATCAGACAATGAATTTCACTTGATCGTAGACACACACACACACATCATCATCATCATCATCATCAGCTCTCCAGACCCATCAAAGAGACCAGGTGGCAACATGGAAGATAAAACCACAAAATGCCTCAACCAACACAAACCTTTATACTGTACTCACGCACTCAATTTTTGTTTAACGGACCAAATAAAACGCTAAATTATATATTACTATCACGCCGCTTCAAACCATCAAATCAATACAACAACTTGATGCTTCTCCACCACCACCGCGGCCAAGCCACAACAATGGCCACCAGCTACATAGCTTCCAAGGCCTCTTTTCTTCTGTTTACATTTACCAAAACAATATCTGTTGTACAAATTACACACGGAGGCGCACGTTACACAAAATTACTTTCTCCCTCTCCCTCACAGCCACTAATTCCAAACCTGCTCTCCATCCAAGTACATTGAAAGCGGACGTGACCGACATTATTATTGCGAAATACTTCATTTGCAGGAATCCGATAATTCAAATTAATCTCTCTCTACAAAACCAGCGAGCATACATATATAAATATAGACTCAACATTGGTAAACTTCTAGCAAAACCGCCATTTTCGAGTTGCACAAGAAGCCTCTTTCTATTTCCACTCTTGAAACTCCAATACCCAACCAGTGTACCACGAGCGTCCAAATAAATGTCGGCTACTCTAACAAACCCTCAAAGCAAATGGCTGACACGAGTGACCCAGCCACACATTGCTAAATTCACACTACATATTTCCAGCATTTCACTTGATAACCGCTAGTCGTCTCTTTAATTTATTGCCAACTTCCCACCATTGGTTTCACCAACCAATAAATCCCAAAGGTTCATCAAAGTTTCCGGAGACGTAACACCTCCCTCCAACCTCCAACGTTCTATACAGGAGAATTGTACATTTTGTTCCTCCAGCTTCACCCTGCATTTGCAAAGACACCATCTTAATCACTGTATATTTATATGCTGTAATTACAGTAAGTAATGGCCAAATAGCACTTTCGTCAATAGCTGCTGCTGCTATTAATGGGTGATTCACTACCCACCATTGCTTAATCAGAGAACAATTAGTACTTCGCCGTATAAATTGATAGTTTACGTACATTTCCATCGGCCAACTGTTCTTACAGACAAGGCACTGGTCATAAAACTAGCCACTTGTACGTACGTGATATTGAAGCATTCGACACTAGTTTGTCGAGAGGGCGGTTTCAGAACCTCCCACAACCACTGGACACAATCAATGCAACATATTTTAGTACAATCGTCTGCAAATGTGTCAATGTAGGGAAGCACTTGAGTGCTTCGTAAAATTATCCTTGATTTTTCTACCAGTTTCCTGTCAAGTGCCACATACTTATTGCATGACCTACGATACTAGAAACTTGGTAGCCTACTTGGTATTTATACGCTTCTGATTCCAAATGGTACCATCTTGACGCTCTGAGAGTGTTTCTTTCTGTCCACAAATCAAGCAGACTGGGTTCGCCCGCTACAATAACAAAAAACCGGGCACAATATCCATTTCACATTCGAGACAAATACACCCCAATTGTGTCTGAAAGCCATAACCATTCTTTTCTCTGTCATGCATAAGGAAACTGTTCCGGCCTTCTCGCCCGATGCACAACAATTTTTGCTCAGCGGGAACATCATTTTCCCCGCCTGCATATTCATTTCCCGCCCCGAAGTTGACATTAAGAGCTGCATGGTGGCATCCTCGGGCGGAAGTCCACGTCTTTGGAACAAGGAATCGCAACGTTTCGATACGCTTCAGCTCCCTCCTCTATACTCCTCGCTTAACTTGATTTCAGTTTCTAGAAAAGAGAGAAACTCAAGACGGAAACTACAAGATATACGCCGAAATGTTGACACCTAAATCCCTCCACAGCAGTGAGACATACAGAGACACAAGTGTGAACTCGTTGACATCCTTCGTGATGTTACATATATGACGTTCATTTTAATTCCCATCACATTCGCCGCATCCAACAAGTCTTTACTCTGATCAAAGCGGCATTCCGCTCAGCTTGATCTAATAATTGGCTGGCAAAGTGTAATCGCAAAAGGATTTTGTCGTCTCCTCCTTGAATACCACCACCACCACACCACAAGTCTTCTCGGCCACCGAATCTACTTGCCGCCACCACAAGTCTCCTCTGCATTTGCACTTCAGAGCCTTCTTCGAACAACCTTTCCTTCCTGTGTGTGAAAGTCAGTTTATGGGTTGTTGGTATAAAAAACAGGATATAAAACCCGGGATCCAATGACAGTGTATGGCGGAGAAAGTGAAGGGCTTTTATGCACGCCAAAACCACGACTTGTTCCCGGCTAGACCCGCCAACTTGCTCATGTCATCAGCAGTTTCATCGATGCCATCTTCTCCTTGCCCTTCGATATCACCGAAGCATATGCTGAATTTTGAAATATGTACATGTGGCCCCAAAAATCAATGAAGAAACCAGAATCAGCTTACGCAATGGGATGAGCTCCAGTCACATCTTTGAGAGCCTTGAACAAGGTGACGAACATTCCCTGAGAGGCCACTAGTCCTTGAACCGTCTTCGATTTGGTCTTCTTGGGCCAGCAGAATACCACGTCCACCTCAGATTCCTGTGTTTATTCAAACAATTCTTCTTCAAGGCTTCCTATACTTTCTTAAGACGTCTATATATGTATATTCCCTTGGAGTCACTTCTCTTCAAGTGAATCAGGTGGTGGCTGGTGGCGAATTTAACAGAGCGGACGGACACATTATAGAAAACATGCTTTGGCCCACCCGCCGCCCCAGCGTTAACTCGATTATTCGACCACTGTTCTTCCACAGTGTCCAACTTTCCCACTCCCCACCAACCAACTTGATCGAACAAGAACAAAGAGAACAAGTTCAAGACAGAAAATGTCGTCGAGAGGCTCACCTTAATTCGATCAATGCCGGATCGTTGTTCCCTTGCTCCTGGTCCTCCTGATTTGCCCGCGTCCCGCTTACTCCGATGACTTGTCCTTCCCGTCTTCTTATTCACTTTGACACTCGTAGTGAACAAGATGGCAACCGCATTGAACAAATGCTCAGGAATCTGATTCCACAGCATAGACAAAGCCACCTCATTCAAGTCTTCTTCCATTATCTCCTCCTCTCTTCCCTTCAAAAACAAACACAGCCCTTCTTCAATAACTTGCAAAACCCACGAGCTTTTGTTCCTAAAATCAACATTGTTGTCGTCACCACCATCATCAAAACTAATATAATTTGTCCTTCTTGGAAGAACCAACTCATGTACATTTATATGTACATCCGTCCGTGTATACACCTGGTGGATCCAAAATTAAATTATGCTCCCCCAATGACAAACCACTTACCAGCAAATTATCATAATTAGCGCTACTACTACCAGTACTTCTTGCTCCATTCGCATCCTCTTCTTCCAGCAGCACCAACTTGAACAAGCGACTTCCGTCAGTCTTTTCTTCTTCGGCTTCTTCAGTTTCTTGAGGAGCGCCGCCGCCCTTTCTTTCCACTTCCCCTCCTCCAGACACTTCTTCGTCCTGCGAATCTTCTTCAGAAATCTTGTACATTTCCAAATCCAGAAACCGTCTCCGGTCCTCCATTTTCCAAATTTCTCCAAATCCCGCAATCACCCTTAATTTCCTATACCAGCTTCACAAATCACCGGGCTCCACAAAATCATTTTCACTTCAGCTCACTAAAAAAAAAACTTCACCAACATTATTACACCGCAGTAAAAGGTACGTAGTATTTTAGTAGAGCCGGAAATGGCCAAAACTTAGAGCCAGTCCAGCCTTGATGCACAATCCATGTACCAATCCACCAAGAACAAGAACACCGTTTCCCACTTTGAAATGAACCCCAAACCAAAGTTGCGTGGGAACGTTGCTGCTCAAGTATAACTTTAATTTCAATGAATCCCGAACCTCGAATCAAATCAGCTGCTCCTCCATCCATCACTCGGTCCAATGTTTACATTCGGCAAAACAATCATCCTAACCGGCAACTTTCCATTGTTGCGCAACTCTCTTCAACATCAACAGGTGCAAGAGCGGGAGGCGACAGTGGCGCCGATTCGGCTCACTTGGCCGTTCCGTCAGGTGCGGAGCTCATCTTCCCTCCAATCTCACATTCAAAACCCATTCCACACCTGTCGTCATCATTCTCCCAACTTTCCATCTTTTCAGCTTCTTCAACTCTCTCTCTCTCTCTTTACTTTTGCCCATAATTCATTCGGCTATTTCGGGATTTTTACTACCGCTTGTTGCCGATAAAGCCCGGCATGGCAGGATGCTGCTGCAGCCAGGCAGGAACCAACACGTGGCTCCCAAACTTTTGCGCCTCCACTTTTCAAACGACCAGTTTATTCTGCTTCATGATGCAATTTGCTTCCTTCTCGGACTATATACACTTACCACACACAGACACCTAAAACGGAAAGACATTTAGGCGGAAGAACCTTCTCCCAGACTTTTCCAAGACGCTTCTCGGTTAATGCGGCAATATTTTTCTCCAACAAGCTACTCACACTACTGGTTCATTAGAGATTCCTTGATCCACATTTTGCAGACAAAAAAAAGACTTGGAAGAAAAGTGTATGGAGGTATAAAATTCCTTCAATGTTCCTCTTCTTCTTCCTCCAAGCTTTTTCGCTTCTGTGAATCCTGACTGAAAAGGGTCGAGTGGTTTGTAATGTCGGTATGGGACGCAATAGACGCAGCTTGACTAAACGGCGGCGGCGGCGGCAACAGCAGCAGTAAAGAGAAACGGGGCAAGTGATATAGAAAGAAATAACAAGTGCATTGAAATGCTTTAGGAAAATGTTCTTCTTTCCTGTATATGCTCCGCCGTGTTTTTGCGCCAGAGACAACAGAGATCGATCGCATTCTTGCAACGGATTCCCTCGCCGAATTTCACTCCTGGAACTCGCCCGCCACAGCCTCGTCTACACGCTCCTTCCTACTGCCCGAGCCGGCTAAAAGAAGAAGAAGCCGAGACCAAGACCAACAAGACGACCAAGGAGTCGTCAGGAGGCAAAGGAATAAGGACCAACACACTCAACTATAAACCCGCAACTTATCCCAGCTTTCCCTCTTTTCCCCAACTTCTCCAAATACTACTACACCATAGAATTCTCCCTCTTTCTCTTCTTCTCGAGCCAATGTTCTACTACCGACCGGGTATGAGCTTTTCCAAGCTCCCAAGTTTCCTCAAAGGCTTCCCAGCACCACCACCACCAATACTGCTGCAACAGCAGGAAAAGGACCTGTTTCTCCAACAATTTCTCCATTCCCGTCTTGGGTATAGCAGGACACGGAAGCGCGAGCAAAGGTACTCGTGCGCCCAAACTTTAACGTGAATTCCCCGGCAAGTCCAACATACTTGGTCTCCTTCATAGCCGCTGACCAAGCGTCCTTTACATTCAGCGGCCAATTTCCCGTAGAAAAAAAAAGTTGAAAAATTTTGACCCTTATATTCAGCAACAGTGAACAAGTTGTCAAAATCACACGTTATTCCAACACAGCAATTAGTATTTATCTCCGTGTGGGATAAATTAACGGAGTAATCTTTCGCCCTTGGCCTGTATCCAATTAGCCGCTCTTCTTGTCTTCTAAGTCGAGAGCTTCGGAGCCGCAGGTGAAGTCGACACTTGGAGGACCGGCTTAATAACAGTCACCGCCGCGACCTGTTGTCATCAAGGATTGTTTCTGCTGGATTGAAAAAGTATAGGAAGGAGCACGTGCTGTACTTCCACTTGGACCCCAATTACCGAAGTAACCTTTCAATAAAGTCGGTGCTGTGGTGGTGCGAGTGGTGGTGCAAGTGTCTTTTCTCGCGAATCTCTCCAAAGCCCTCACATGTATTGAATTAGTGGCGGATTCGCAAAAAGTTTTCGCATCAGTTTCTGTCAACTGTTAATCTTGCAATTTGCCGCCCTTTCCCTGTCTTTTACTCTTGTTTAGCTCCCGCCGACGTATCCCAACCATTATAGTCCTCCTCGGCCTGTCTCGTCCCGAGTAATTGTCTTCCCGCCACGTCCACACATTTAATCGAGTTTCCAACTTGGAGTAAAAATTCTTGTTCCATTATTCTCGTCGTCCTTGTTCTTCTTCAAACTTTGTCTACCGATACATTCCCTGGACGTTCCCTTCGACGTTGACTCCTGCTCTTGGAGGAGCAGGACGTGATCAAGTATACACTTTTAATCAAGAACCGTGTGTGTCCTCGTCCTAATCGACTTGAAGCTCTCGTCCCTCCTCGTCAGTGTCTCTCTGGAAAGACAGGAGAAGAAGAAGCTCTTTGACTCCCAAAAAATAATCTCCCAATCTTCAATCTACTTGTCAACAGAGTAAATGAGTGATAATCATCGCCTCCTTCCTCCCAGCTGACTCAGAGATAGCTCGCTTCCCGTGTATGTGTCTGTGTAATCCCCGGCTACATTTTTCGACTACACAAAGCCCCCACCACCACATCACAATCCTCCAACACAGGTAAGTCAACAAGCCTTTTCTTTGTGTACATGTACAGCACTTGAGTACTTGATCCCTTTTTGCTTTCACCTCCTTCATTCTTCTCTCCCTATCATGTCCGCCTTATTCTCTTTTCCCTTGTTCGACAAGATCGCTTCCAAGATTCTCTCTCCTTTTCACCAAAACTCCAATTTTGCTTAGACACCAAAAATCTCTTGTGTTTTTTGTCCAACACACACGCACAGATGCTATCTTTTGGTGTCGTATGAAACGCAACTTTTTTGTTTCGCCTCCTTCTTCTTGTTCTGTAAGCCCAGTTATTTGTTGCCGGCAGGTGATGTAGCGTAAATCCGCACCTCTCCCCACCCACACAGCCAGCAGCCAGCCACACACGTATATATAATACACCCAAATTTCCGTCTGTCTCACCTACTCAACCCGCCATTTGTTCTTTATACAGACTACTATAGACTTGGATGCAACTGTGGAAACGGCGGCGGCTCCTGGAGTATTCACAAGAGCACACATTGTACTAACATCACATCATCTGGATCTCCTCCACTCGCAACTTTTCCTTCCGCCATTCCCACGGTGACTTGTCAAGAAAAGCTTTAGGTCAGCCGACCTTGTCGCTCACACGTCCCTCCAGGCCGGACACAGATTGGAAAAACAATTTCGACGAGGAATTCCGGCTCCTCACCAACTCTTGAGCCCCAACATAAGTTAAAAAAAAGAAGAAGCCAAGAGCAATTTTTGCAACAGGATGGACGATCCCGTCGTCGAACTGAACGTCGGCGGAGTCCTTTACGCCACTCAGCTGAGCACCGTACGCAAAGAGCCGGGTCGACTCGCAGACATGTTTTCCCAAGGTAAGTTGATAACTTGTTACTTTCTCCCGTAGGAATTCCGAGCAGCGCTCCATTATATCGCCCTTTCCCTTCAACCAGACATTTGAACTCCTTTCTCTCAACTTAATACCATAGAGCTGGATACCAAGTCGAGTCACAGTATAGGATTGAAACTAGAGATCATATCGAGACGCAGTCAAAGACGACATGATCATCACCACCACCTTCATCTATTCCGGCTCTCCGATTTATCCATTACTCACATCGCTGTAAATCCGATCTCTCTCTCTCTACCTTGTCCCGACTTGGAGACCACACACAGCACCTTCTTCCATCAACTTTCCTTATCTGATATGGCAATGTATTTACCCCTCCTCACCAATGTCATTACCGGCCTAACCAACCCAAGCAAGAAGGCGTTCTGCTGCTCCCACTTCACCTTAACTCGATTTCAAGTAACGAACCCATAAATACATGTCTCTCTGTGGTGCTATCGGTATTTGCGGGGGTAGGGGGGTAAAGGAGATAACGTGTCTTGATTTGAGCCTCAAATTTCCAACCCTTTGAACCCAAATGTATATTTACACACATGTATATAGTAAGTAATATGAACAAGCTTATTATTCATCTACATCCCACCTACATATTGGCAGACGTGCTAATTTCAAATTTGTAAGCGCTCTTGAATCCGCATACGTATGTTTTTGTTGAATGTAACATGACATTTTACTCATCTCGTCCTAATAGTTGGTGCACTCTATTATAATGACGCTATTGCAGTAATATCTCATCCTTTATCACCCTCACTACTCCCGTCATCATCATCATCATCATCACTATAACCCTGTACATGTTCCCGCAATTACCCAAAGACTCCCGCTGTATCCGCATTCGAATCTCGCGCGAAACTTTCTCTCCTTTATCCCTGTAATTAAATGACCCGGGCACCACCAACTTAAGTCACAGCAACTCCTGCTTCTTCTCCTCCTTTTGCAGGCAAAGACTTTGCTGTCTCAGCCAAAATACAACCCACCGACCGATTATCACATCACCTTTTATCCCTCCCATCCAACCTAATCTTCCTCCTCCCGTCCAAACTAACGCTGGATAACCCGACCCGCATTTTGCAGCGTCTTGTTCTTCTTCAATTTCCCCTCGTCCTCATCCTTGTGCTCCGCTTAATCTTTGATAATTACCTGGCTATCACATGCTCGAAACGAGGCGGCGGATAATAGAAATTCCGGCATTCCAACAACGCTTTCACCTCTTCTACACAACGCGTCCTCCTCCTTTCCCATCTCATTCCTATTCACCAAACTTTGCCAGGTCAACCCAACCCATTCACGACTTGCTTTTTATTAGCGAGCTATTTCCCAGCACGAAATATAATATTCCTTGCCCATCTGATTCCCTTCAATATATGTATGCGCTGCTCCCACACACAAAACACCACATATTTCTTCTTCTATTCACTTACAGCATTTTCTTTATCACTCACCATTTCAAACTGCATATTTATATATACTCACACCTATGATGCTTGTTCAGCATTCTTGGATCCTTGGATCACGTGGATCAAGTTTCTCTGCATCGAGTCCTCCTCCACCCAAGTACAATTGGCGCTTAACTCCTTCTTCTGAATTCAGCTTCAGCTCCGTCCTTCTATAAACTTCTCAATCAAGTTTATTCTTTTGTCTTCGTTTAGGCCAACCGAATTACCTCATGTTGATTGAACCGTGCATTCATCATGAATCACATACGGTCTCCTCCTTTTGTGTAAAGAAGACTAAAAGGTGTCTCATCATAAATCTGATAAACGTGCTCATTTTAGGCCTCCCGAGTATGTATGTATCGACGGTGGATTTTGATACGTCATATTCTCTAATGAATTCATTCAGGCCTTGGTTGGATATGCGCTTCTTTCACTGTCTCCTCAAGGGCATATGTAGCCAAAAAGCCTTTGTTATCTCACACCTTGCTTATGTTCGTCGTGGATTGAATCAGACGTTATTCACTTTGATCTGGATCCCGATGCCAAAGAGCTTGTCTTGAGAGACCAAGAAGGCTGTAATAACGTCCTCATCTGATGTCAGTCACTAACTGAGTGAGTGCGTAGGCAAAGCGGGAGGGAAATGGTTTCTGTTTGGTGAAACTTTTTGAATTCCCACAAGTTTATTCAGGAATCTGGACTAGTGCCTCCCGGCCATTGTGTGGAAGGAAACCATTTGAATTCTCCACCCACCTTGTTATCACGCTACATTCACTCCAGCCTCAGTCTACACGCCATCACACGCTGAAATCATAATAATAAATATAAACAAAATACTCTCCCGCCGGCCCCTTGAATGTAATTTGCAACACGTGTTTTCTCGCCTTCAGCCGCCTCACTCAAGTCAATACAGCTCATAAGATTACCAAGAAAGCGTTACGACCACAGACCTTGACCGTTTATAACTTCTGCCATTTCGCACTCCAACATGGCAATCAGCCTGTAATCAATCTCTTGCATGTTATATATATTTACGACTTGTCAGTCAGTCAGTCAGCCAGACTTCTTTTTTCAGCTGAGGCACGCAACTAGAAATTTGTTGGGTGCATTATGTACATGGTCGAAAAGTTTTGCCAAAGTTGAATCTCCTCCAGCATTAGTACGGGCCGAGACTCTGTTAACGAATGACTGACTGAGCTTTCAACTGCAGGCTCAACCAGCATCGCTTCTTCAGGTTCCTCAAGAAAGTTTCTTCATTAATCTCTCCTTTGTCAAACAGGGTTACTTTTGCCAGTTTTTTGCCCACCGGAAGCAAGTGTATCTCAGTCGGAAAACCAGCATGGTCCCAAAGTGCTCTCAAGTAAGGGCCTTGGTCCGGGCTTTGCCATGTACAATTTTCAAAATATGCTATGGTGGTGGGGTCAAGTGCGGAGCAGAATTATATACATTTTGCCTCCTCTGTGCCCCAATCACGCAGAGCATATGTTGGGAAATGTTGGCCGAGTTTGAAAAATTGTCAAAGGATCCAGTTACCAAATGATTTACGGTTATGCGCCTCAGGTGGCCGGACTAGAACTTGTCAAAAAATTATTTATTTAGCGTCTACGTTTATAGTAGAGCCTGCTTATGGTCAGAGCCCCTACTACTATCAACAACTACAGCGAGGCAATAGTACAGTAGCAGCAGCAGTCAATCCCATTTCCTCAAACTACTCCGCAGTTTGCCAATGGAACTTGAAACAGTTACATAACTTACTTTGAAATACACACAGAGACCAATTTTGATATCCCACAAACTTCATCGGATGCTTCGAGATAGTTTTTCAAACGAGGTAGACAAAACTTTAGGTTCCAAGTTCATTGGAATCCCGAGGGAAACTAGTTCCATTTACCATGCCGCTCTTCCACACGCTCTTTTGCCCTTTCCGTCAGCTTTATTTAAACGTCGGTCCGCCATCGGCGTCCACAAGAAGGACCGCGCTTTTCGCCGCACAAGTAACTGCAAAAGAAGACCTTATCGGCCTTGTGCTGCCTTTCACATTTTCCACGACAGGTCCTCCTCCTCCGCAGTATCAGCTTCTCTTCGCCGTTGGCCATTCGTCATTGTACAATGTCCCAAGGCCTATTATCTTCATTGCCTATGCAGCCAGTGACAGGAGGACAAGCTAAATTGTCGCCGGCAGTCATTCGACCTCTTGCCCCGACGCTCAGAACTTTGGGACTTTGTTTCCATCAACAGCAGCAGCTTCTCCAAGTCAAGTCGTTAGCAGCAAAAAAAGAATAAACGAGCGGCAAAGTTAAAGCAAAGTATACATAATTGTCTGGTCGATTAAATCTGCTTTATCCGGGCACCATCCTTCTCCTCCTCCTCTGCTTTAATCTCGTAATGTCACTCTTATTTTAAAGGTGTAATTCCTCTTAATAGCCAGCAAAACATTCTGTTCAGTTCGTTTGCCTAAATTTCCCCGACTTTCTCCCTGTAGCCAATCCACGTCTTTACGTCTCATAATGAAAACAACAAAATGGACGCGTATACAGCCGTCTAGCAGACAGTCAGAAAGAGAAAGTAACAAAAATTCTCGAGTATATTCTCCCGCCCAGCCACTCGAGGCTGCCATGTTGTGAGGCATGAATAAATGCCAAAATATATACACGCTCACACGGCCTGAACTAATAGTACACCTTGTTCCATTACTTTCTTTTGCTCTGAGCCCACACCTTCCCCCTTTGGACCAAGAGTCCCTCCATTGCTCAACTTAATTACAACGTCCATTAATCTCAGTTACTACCTGACAGTCTCGACTAACTGACTGACTTGAGACTCTCTTGGAGCCTTGAGTCCTCTTCCTGACTGCACCTTGCAAATTTTAAATTTGCCGCCAACCTCCTCCTCCCCCTTCCCCTTGTATTTCATCATTTGCACTCCTGTCACAACCCTGTCATCATTTCTTTTGTCTTTCTTGTTTTCTTTTCCAGCTCTACTAGTTGTCCTAGTTTTTCCTCTGAATTTCGTCATGATCCTGAGAGTCCATATAACGTGTTTCTTCCTTCTTCTCCTTGCTCTTTCTGTCTCTGTATATATAATACACTATAAATTCAATTCCGTAATGGCTTCCCTCCTTCTAGGCTGTCAGTATCGTGTTATGGGTTGCTTGTATACGAGGACGTGCAACTTGCATGAATACAACACACAAACATAGTGAAACGTCCTTGGAGTTGTTTCCCGGTCAGAATGATGAATGTAGTGTTAGCTGGGCCGTGTTCCGATATTATAAAGAATGAAAGCTCGTTTTTGAGGTGTGTCTAAAAGGAAAGTATGTGAATAGTAGTGAAAAACAACAACTCACGTCACACAAAAAACGAAAAAGCTTATTCTTGTACAAACCGTCTGATTTTGTCTCTCTGCACAAAAAAACCGCAATAACTTTTCGCTTCATACTCCATAAAAGACGCGAAAGACCTTCTTGTATCACACAACTCCACATTATTGTCCCTCTGTAATTCTTCTTTTCCACAACACTAACCGACTTTTCCGCTTCAGTCCCTCATTGTACCGAAACCACATGACATTTCCCTATATCTCGCTTACTTTCGAGTAAACAAGCCATTTCATCAGCCAGCAGTGTATCCATATACAGTAGTCAGTGTGTACGGCTGCCAATAAAATAACCTTCACCTCACCGCTTACCTCTTTGCTTCCTCCTATCCTTTTCGGTGCCTACCTCCAAAAAAGTACATTCAAGTTCCAAAAAAATGGCAACCGTTTTTTAGTACATACCTCCGACTTTAATAGCCCTCATAATGCTCCACACAATTCATTCGTTTCCATAAACTATGACTTTGCAACCTCGGAGTATTCCGCCCAGGGAACCCGGTAAAACATGTTTGGTTGGCGTCGGCAGGCAGGTACTTTTCCCCGTTCCCGTAGTCATTGCAAGAGCATCAGTAGACAGACAGCATGTAGTCTCCATTGAGGTAGTCGTACAAGAAACCATGGAAATCTCTTCTGGCAACTATTGCCTCGTACGTCTTGCAAGAGATTCACAATATCCCTCCTTCTGGCTCTCGGATTGTTTCTTGTTTTTCTCCTCCGCCGCGGATCCGCGTAAATCCCGATTTCTTCAATTCATAATACGTTCTCGGTGAAATATATACGTGAGAGGAGCTATATCGTCATGTGTGTTTTATCGGCGGGAATCCACCAGAGATTTTTGTAGGAACGAAGCATAGAGCAGCAGGATTGGGTTTCATGTTGCCGCGATCCGCGGGTAGACAGACGGTCCCTCAGCAGCCTATTATGTTTCCACAACACATTTACAGACTTCCATTAAAGAACAAACTTGAGCTTATAGCGCCTCGGCTTTTTAAATGGATTACCGGGTGAGTGGCGCCAGTCGCTTACCGTTTCCCCCATCTACATCATATTCGCTAACGAAACTAATTTTTCCCTGCCACCACCGTCTTGCTTGCTACTACACTTGCAAACCTTTTTTCGCTACTATTCGAACTCCGTATGAACAAAAGTTTGTTCATATTCTTCACCATATATATATATTCCATACACCCACTTCCGGCTGCTACAAATTCATAAAAGCTTCTCTCTCTCTCACTTTCTCAAGCTCTACAAGTGGTGGAAGAAGTAAAAAAGAGTGTGTGTAAAAAATGTAAATTCTCTAACATGTTCATAGACTTGTTGAAACTTGCTGTATATTTATATAAAAGAATCTCACGTTTTGATTGAACCGATTGTTGTGCTGACTGTGAAAAGTGGAGAAAGTAGGAGCCACAAAGTTTTTCCATTTTTTACGATCCCAAAAAATATTTATACATTTCTGACCCCACCACGTGTTGTATTATACCCAACTGTGAACATAATACTCACACATATGCACTGCCGGAACAGCAAAAGAAGGGCAGCAGGAGTGGTTACAAATTTGCCAAATCGCACGACCCACCTTTGTATCCTGCATCGGCTCGAAGAACAGCACAGCGCAAGCAACAGCGGTAGTTGTAGTAATAATTCGTACCAGCGCTTCTCATGTAAATGTAAACCACATCCGGGATTTTAGGACCCTGTATTTACGTCATGCATTAATTTTTGCGGATTACACTTGCATCGGGCGGAAGTACATGGTGAGTTTGGAGGGAAAGAGTAGGCCGGGAGTCGAGCGTAGGATCCATATAATACAGCGACCGCTTCCCGCGCGGATCCACGTTGATTTTGTTTATCCTAAAAGGGGAAACAATTGTGCATTGTCCCAGAGTATTTGTTTTCTGAATGCTTAACGTCTCTGCAGACAGAGGAGAAAGAGAAAACAGTTCAAACAAAATGCAAGAAGGCTTTGTGTGTATGTGGCGGAGAAATATCAAATGCCCACCTTCTGTTCTCTTCTTCGCTAGTCCCACAACAACCGGGTTTCAGCTGACTCGTATTGTCGAGTGTCCCGTGTTTAGCTCCAGCTGGTGCTCCAATATATATACGTGGTGGTGGTAGAGAAACAACAACATGCGAAAATCACCATGTCTTATTATGCTGGTGGGTGACTTAAACCAGAGTAAATATATACGCTTTCAGGGAAACAAAAACATTCGAATACCATTCGTGAACGCCCCACATGGAATAAACGTGTGTGTGCCGGGCTCCTGACACCGCACCGAGTTCTCCATGGAATTTCCCACAATTTTCACCCAGTCAACAAACCGTTAGCATAAAAAAAGGATGCCGTAACAGCAAAAGTTGTCCCGGCAAACTACCATCTCCAAAGAATCCTCTCGCAGTCTGCTACGCCTTTGACATTCGGCATATAAACGCATAGAAATCATGTGCAAAACCGTCCAGAATATTTTCTTCCATCATTTAATCGCTCCAAAAAAACCTTCAAGGTCCAACCCAACAAGAGACCCAAACAAAGCAAATCCACGAAAATACCCGCAAATATACCCATTCGCCTTTTCCGCTTTTGTTTCTCTCTTCATCCATCACTGTTTTTTACCGTTGAAGCAACTTCCGTTTCTTCTTCTTCTTCTCTTCTTGTTCTATTGCTGCTGCTGCTGCATTTTCTCATCGTTATTTCTTTTCCTTCCTGCCCGTGTTTTCCCCACTTGAGCCACGACCATTTCAACAAGGTCAACTTCGTCTCAACCCCTCGACACAACATATATTCAATACATGCCGTCGTATTCACAAGTCACGTTATTTTTCTCCCGCTCAATTCATTCCTGTCCAGCTCTGGCAATCTCCAGCCAAATCCAGCTTACATTTTTAGTTGTTACGCATTCGACTTTTCTACTTTGGCTCGCTGACCATCCACTTTCTCTCTTCATCTTATCCTTATTCTTCATCCACATTTAATCGCCCGCTGTCAATCCACCAACAAGTC
>JAQGBJ010000135.1:0-62754 GCA_034698345.1 Sphaeridia pumilis
GTGATTTTCAACGTGGTGAATTTGTCGAAAGTGAAGACTTTATACCGGGACGGAATGACTCCCTTGGTCAGAAGCTCGAGTCGTCCTGTGTGGTGAGTAGTTGTTAAATACATTATATAATGCACAATTATAATCAGGAGAAGCCCGGTGCTTACGGCAAGTTAAAGAGGGCATTTCAGGATGCGAGCTTGTGAGACGAGAATAGTGGAGCTGAAGGAGCCATATAGTAAGTAACTGGTGTAGTTTATCAGGAGGCAAATGAGCCTTTTCGTTAACTCCCAGTGCAGAACGTGTACATGGAAGTGGGTCCCGGGTTGCTCATTATACATTCTCCGGATGAATATTCTGATTAAAGTGAGCGAATGTGGTCTAAAAGTTATCTCGTACATTATCCTCCTCGTCTTCTTGTCGAGGTTCCTTGGGCGAATGTATGCACTTATTGTAATGTATTTGGTAACGATATGGCGGCAAAGGCAAATTGTTCGCCTTGATTAACCAGTCAACCAACTAACGACTCGGATACCTCAACTCCCGAACCGAAATCCAGATACATGCATCCTATCCGCATGTATTTATACTGACACTCCCCCCGCAAAGCCGCCATTTTTACACTGGTACATCAAAGCAAGTCGAAAACTGCCTCATCCTCCTGTCCTTGTCGTACTTTCACCGGCTTTCTTAGTTTGTCGACAGAGTTTGTAATCAAGCCGCTTCTTCGTATTTCCTTTGAATCACCTTCAATCACGTCTTACACACATTGTACATTTTGTCACCCAATCACAAACCGGAAATAACAAGTTCACACGTCTTCCTCTATATGCCCTCAACTTGCTCTGATTTTGTAAGAGTAGGAGCAGATTTTTCTCCAATGTTGTTGTACATGCACAATTTTTGTGAAAGTGGATCTACAAGCAACGTAACTAGTCAATATGCAATAATCATAACTGACACAAGAACATGAAGCGAGACATGTGGAAGGCATACATGAGCGCAATCCGGGTTGAAATCTGTGTCTTGGTGAAATTGGCTGCGACCCTTGAATTTCTATGAGCAGTCAGCTTGTGTTCATATGCCATGCAGTTCCATCTTATCACTCACAATAACTCTAAACTAAATTTCAAGATACATGTTTACACTACTGCGACAAATGCGAATATGTTCTGATGGCCGTCGAGGGCAACTCCATAGATTCTTTGGTGCAGTCCCAGCTGTGAGATTTTCCGGTAAAAGCTCTCAGAGCAAAGCGTCATGTGACTCCCAAAATGACAAGCTTACCGCTTGGACTTGGAGCTTTCAAGCCTTTTAAGTTTATTACAATCCTTCGACTTTAAGTAGTTCAAATGGTGGCGACTTGCAGATGACATTGGAAATGAAAGTAGGCATAATAACCATTGCTTCCGTAAGTTAAAGACGGTCAAGATTTTGGTGTGCTTGAATACAAATGAAAGTGACTCGATGACTACCAAGAACAAGAGCTTCACCAAATGAGGCGGTGTACTCTATACGTTTCACAAAAATTTTGATCGGTACGGAAAAAATTCTGGGAAGCACGTTTTTCTCGAAATAAAATTCAGTCACGTTACAGGTGCCGTAAAGCGCGCTGTTTCTAGTTGAGCTTTTACGAATGCAAAAAAGTAAATAGTTGGAAAAGGAGTAATCCAAGGCTCAACCTGTCATAATTTCCATGGATTCTGTAAAGCAACCAGCGTTATGCAGATTTTATGACAGCACCGGCTGAAGTGCAGTTCCTTTTTACATCACGTTGGAGAGCAGATTTTGAAAAAGACTGCGAGTCATAGGGCCTTGTGGAAAGGCGAGGTGTGAAATATTGACTGAGTCTTCGTATTTATAAAGGAGCTAAAACGAGAATCATCAAATAAATGAGAGTAGCAGTAACTACTAATTATTACCTTTGAAGTCAACTGAGTGACGAGCAAGAACTGTCCTTGTCGCTTTGGTCGTTAAGGTCACAGGCCCTGGTCAGTTAACATAGGAGGGTCGAGGTCAATTTAAAAACAATGATATCCCTGTCCTTGAGGCAGGATGCGGGAATTTCTCCGGTGTCTTGCTTTTGAGATGGGCGCGAAAAGCTTACTTAAGATCCTGTTGCAGTGCCTCTATATCACCTTCGGACTCAAACTTGTTGAGGAGAATAATAAATTTGGAAAATTCAATCTGACCAGATCCTGGAAGAAAGCAACAAAAGCTTGTCGTCATGGCCATTAGACTTGATGAGTTTGCAAGTAGTTGGCGAAGGAGCTTTTCACTTTTCTCCTTGTCGCCTTCTTAAAAGTTTGTTCATGGAGGAATAGCAATGCACGTCAGAGGGAGGGAAAGAAGGTTGAGAAAAAGGAATGGGATACAAACAATAAGGAAACATAGTCCCACTCGCCTGTAGCATTTGCAGCCTCCCTTAAGTTTTGCGACTGTCAAGTGTAAAGTAGTGCAAGTTGTAAGGAAAGTGGTGACATAAATTAGGGAAAATCATACCATCTTGATCAATCTCTTGGATCAATTCCTTTTGAGTGATGCACCATTGTACTTTGTCTCCATCATCCGCAGAATTCCGCCATCCAGATTGTTGGGGACTAAGCAATCTTTCCCTTGAGCAAATTTTACAAACGCCTTCCCCAGCACTGCAATCAGAGAACAATCACTTTTTATTATCAACCCTGCTCAAATTACACGGTAGCCTTCGGCATCAATTTAGGCAAGCGATGTAGAGGATCCACCTCAGCCCAGCAGATATTCAGGATATTCACGAAAATTCTGAATACATCATTTCACAATGTAACACAATCCATCCACCAGACGTCTCAAAAATTGATGCTGGTGAAGACCGAAAGCGGAAGTCGAAGTCGAATAAGCATTGAATTTCACAACATGATTTTGTCAAGCTGCTATAGCTCTGTGTAAGAAGCACTTTGCTCTTGCACAAAAAAGCAATGCCGCTTTCACTCTTTTGGCCAAAATCAGAACACGATAATCTTACTTTGCCGGAGGAATTCTTGCCAATTTAGGGGTTTACATGTGGAGAATTAAGGGTTCTCTTACCATTATGGTTTGTTCGTCGTCTCTTTAAAATGATTGTTGAAGACAGTTGAAAGAACCTGGTTATTTTAGTGGTGGCCAAGAGAATTTGATTTGATGGTGATGATTTGGGGACTATTTCTTCTATGCACGGCAACGGAACGAAACAAAACTGGGGAGTTGTGGGGAAAGAAGAAAATTTGATGAAATTCGATCTCGCTCGCAGAGTGTATCTGGCAGTTACTGCTTTTGGCTCTCGGTGAAGTTTCTTTTTTAGAAAAAGTTTGGTGGGAGCCGACTTGTGTTGTGAGGAGGAAACCTAATCAACCTGTCAACCGCCAAGTCGGGAAACCAATTCACTAATAGTCTGTACCGCTCCTAATTAAACACTGGATCAAAATTCTTAGGCGGACGCGGCCCCCAGCGGGGAAGCTGCAATGCAGCATAAGAATTAGATCACCAACGGCCCAACTCCCTTCGACGATCTTCAGCAGACCTAATGACGCCTGAAATGAATTCTTTGTCCTCTTCCGACGCATGGAAGCAATTACCAAGTTTATTTGCATTCTTCAACAGTTCCACTTCCAATCTTCCCATGCCGTATTGCCAAAGTGCAATTCCATTCTCATCAACAACAATTGCCCAATTCTTCCACATGTCTAACAAGCTGCCTTGATTGCTCCGCCCTCTTTTTTGCCGCTCCGACGAAACTATTTTTGAAACTCAAAAGGCCGTTTGATCGAAAGGCCATATATACATGTGCATCAATATTTTTATTTTAAAAATGACGATCTAGCTATAAAGTGGAAACCAAAATGAGTAGAATTTGTTTAGTGAGCTGTGAACTATAGAGAGCCAAGAAAGTTATGTTTTTATTAGGTTTGAAGAAAAGAATATTGAAATTGTGGAAGTTGGCTATATATATTGAGCTTGAAAAAAGGGTTTGTTGGAAGTTTGAGAGAAAGTTGAGAATAAGAAATGAGTGTGTGAAACAATATTACTTTGGAATTGGGATAATGTTGTTTTTGTATATAAGGATTATTATTGTTGGACGTGTAGGCAGCGGATGTCGGGGAAATACGTCTACTACCACAAATCGCCGGAACATCGGAATCATTACATTCTGTCGTTCGCCTTTGCTTTCGACCGAGAAGAGGACGTTTACCAGTTCGCCTTCAGCTTCCCATTCTCATATTCTCGTTGTCAAGCTCATCTGGATTTAGTGGACCAGAAGCAATTGCCTTTCTTCAAGCGGGAAACCATCTCTCTTTCACTCGTAAAGACAAACCATCTTTACTTTATTCCTCCTTCCTCAAGCTTCCCAACCTTCCATTTTTCTGTCCAGCCTTTATGCCTGTATATCTTTGAGCTTTGTGCACCTTTTTCTCCGCCGTT
This sequence comes from Sphaeridia pumilis, assembly GCA_034698345.1. Lineage (NCBI taxonomy): Eukaryota > Metazoa > Arthropoda > Collembola > Symphypleona > Sminthurididae > Sphaeridia > Sphaeridia pumilis. The sequence continues at coordinate 4,426 of JAQGBJ010000135.1, forward strand.
TCCTTGCTTACTCCACACTCGTTTCCTGTCTTTTCTCTCTCCGCTCCCTATTACTCAATACATGAACGTCTTGAGCAAATTTCCTTCTGCATTTCCCAGCCCATTTCCAAGAGACAACTACGGATCTTGTACAGTCCGAGTCTCTGGCAGTGCTTCATAAAAACGTATAATACTCGATCTTTTATTTCAACTCCTTTCGGAACTATATCATTTTGCATAAAAAGTTCCCGTTTCTTCTACGCTGGGTTTTTTCAGCCAGAAGTGAACCACAATCGACTGTTTCGGTCGGACGTCGTTCTTGCTTTGACTCATACTATGCATGTTAAAAGATCCTCTTCACATGTGGACTGCTCCAGAGAGTAAGTATACAAAATCAGTTCCAGGAACGCTATACCTCTTCCTGAATAACTTGGAACTACACATACGCAGAAACGGATATATGCACCGTGAAATTGCAAAGTCAAAAGTATAGGGGATTTGTTGAGAGCGGAGCATGCTGACTATTTGGCTAAAACTTGATGGAAAAACTAGGCAATTTTTCAAGTTGAACCCGAAAATCACTGACGAATACTTGGCGAGCCAGACATTTCGCGGTATATAGAGTACAAGTACAAGGGAGTACTAAAGACGAAGCAGAGAGTTCTGGAATGGTGTGTTATATATATATACGGCAACGAGATCAAGACGACTTTGAAGATTATTTTGCGTCGAGGAGTAAAAACAAGACGGTCATTCCGGTAAGAAGGAATATGTCTTGAAGCCCATAATATGTCGGAGTTGCGAATGGACAAAAGCCTGTAAAAGCCCTTGTTTCAAGCTCCGTCGATTTCAATGAGACTGATAGTCGCCCTCGGAAGATTTATCTTCCAAGGTTCTGATCCTCTGGGATAACATGAAAAATACAAATGCTTTTTAAAGTCACAAGCCAACAGATGGGCAGTCATTCTGACTCTCAGACTCACGACACAGAAATCTTGTCCCGCCTGTTCAGAAACCATGACGCTCAAGTGACACCAAGACCATTTCAAAAAATGACTTTAGCTACGGGATGGTAGAATATAAGGTAGATCCGCAACGATGTGCGATTGGTCTCATAACACCAACGGTGTCGGCTATGGACCGTCAAATGTACTTCTAGTTTGTGTTAGTTTTTGGTGTTGCAGTATTATGGATCCATAAGGCTTGAATTCTGATAGCAAGCCCAAGACGAGTAGGAAGAGGAGACAATACGCAGGACGTCAGAAGTTTGTGGATGGAATGAGATCAATTTGACTGGAACAAAGGTTAAATGGTTGCCAAAAGAAGGCATGTACGTTGTGGGGGTGATGGAAAAATAAACTTTTGGTTTTCGGATCCCATAAATACCGCTTTTTGCCAAGAAGTAGTCGAGGCAACTGGTTCGTATCGGTTCCATAGGATCTATATTCTATATACTTTTTGACAAAGTAACACACAACTCGCTGTGAAAAGCAATGGGAGAACATTCATTCACTTGATTTTTGCACTGGTTTGCTTTGTAAAAGTTTGGTCAGTTTTCCGTCTATGTCTATTATCTGCAGTTATGCTGAACCAGTTAAGTAGGTACGGGCATGTTGCGTTGAATAGACAACTGATGCGTTACTAGATTTTTGATACTATGAATATTATACACGTGCTGGCTGTTGTATAGGACACAAAAATATGTGCCCTCTCAGCTGCATTATTTCTGGAAACTGGTTCGAGTTAATGTGCCGTTTATGGTTCAAAGCGGGAATATTGCAGAAGCGGAAATGAAGGAGTTGCTGCCGAAGAGCATCAAGTGAAAGAGGCGGCAAGGAGCAGAAGCAGGCGCTTGACTTGAGCTAGATTTACAATCAGGAAGTTGAAAAGTCGTGAAGCTTTTATTATTTGTCAGCTTCCGAGTTTTTTCATTTCAACTTGAATGCTGATCTCAAACAACACTTGTTAGGCTCAAGTGAAAGTTTTTCTCGAGAGTATATAATACAACAAACGAGGAGGAAATGCCAGAAGCTAAGCGAATCCTTCCTTTCCAAGTTGAACTGACTGCCGAACTACTGTTTTCAGCTCTCTAACATTCCACAATTTGCTCCATGACGATCGAAACCAATAAGTTTGCTTCGTTTCGATCCTGCAAAGTGTAGTTACAGTTTCAAAGTATTCAGAAGTGGACTTGGCGACTTGTCTGCAATAAATTACACTTTATCTAACAGTTGAATATCAAAGTTTCGGATCTTTTGCTAGCATAACCGACAAGGATTGACTGTCTTGACCGGAAGAGATTCGAATAAATTAAAAAATATCGCGACATGGAGCGTAATAAGCAAGGGTCCGCCCAACTATAAATAAACACTGTATTGCTTTGACCTACAAACAAGTTTAAAATGATAGACGGAAATACTGAATCAGTAATACAACTTTGCAAAAAAATGTGTCACGTCTCAGCTTTGAAAGGCAACAATATTGACGAGAACAACCTTCCTCACTTGACACTACACAATTTCATCTTTTTGAATTTACCTAATAAATGTCGGTTTGATTATGAAACTTGAGGAAGCTGACGCCCCTTTATAATCTCTTTATTTGACGCAAAATTATTTTCATCTATTCTTGCTTGCAGTTTGCAATACATTTTGCATGCATTTTACGGCAGACAATTAAAAGTAACGCTTTGTTTGGGTTGTAGCAAAATCGTAAAGTTGAGGTTGTGACTTTCGCAACTCCAGCAGCAACTCAATTGCCTGGTGCTAAGAGGCCGAAAACGGTTGTTTTAATGGCAAGATGTCATCCAGGCGAATCTCCTACATCATTTGTGCTTCAAGGTGAGATGTGGACCCCCATATTCAATCACATGAATTTAGATATCAGCTCATAGCGATTCACCCGTTTGCAGGTTTGATGGACTTTTTTCTCGGCAACCATCCAATGGTCGTGGCTTTAAGAGACCACGTGGTTGTCAAGGTCATGCCAATGGTTAACCCAGACGGCGTTTTTCTAGGAAACTACAGGTATGTACACAGTTTTTCCTTGCTGTATCCACATAACGTGTAAAAAGTATCAGCAACAATTCTCAGATCAGGCATCTGCAAAAGGGCACGCAACGCACAAAATGTACACAACAAAAAGCTGGAGTGGCTTCTTGCAAATCCTGTGATCAAGTTGATGATAACGTTAATATTACTGTAAAAAGTCATCCATCAAAGTTGGTTGGCAAGAAGAGAAAGCATGTTCTAAGTCAGATAAGAGGAAAGTCACAAGGAGAAGAATCTTTGCTTGCTCTTCCACTTGAACAAGAAGGATGGCAGCTTCTTGTGAATTCATTGTCAGCATACTCTTTGACAACATCTTTGTTGAGCTACGAAATGGCGCAAATGAGCGTTCACAAGATCTAATGCTTATATGATGATAGTGAGCAGCTTATTGATTACCGTTTAGACATTTCACCATGCCAAAAAGCAATGCCATTTTAGGCGGCTTTTTAAAGTGAAAGCCTCCCGCTGAATTCATCATTAAAAATAAAGAGAGCAAGAGAGCATTGTACAGGCCGTTCGTGATCGATCGTTTCCAGAGCTGACAGCAAGCATTATTATTTAAACTTCAGAAATCACGAGACAAAATTATATATATATATACAATGGATACTGGATTGGCAAAAACTTGAGTTCAGTTTTGAAAATTTTGTCGGTATATACAAAATTCAGTATGGTGAAATTGGTTTCAATTGTGTTCAATTATTCTTGTCTATGTATTTTCTTGTAAACATAAATGCGTTACCTGACGGCTGAGAATTATTGCCGCCGTGTTGAATATTAAATGTGAATATTTATAAATTTATCACTCAATCGACCAGTAAGTATGCTGTGCTATGCAAGCAAGAACGGATGTATTTTACAGGCGCGCATAGTTCTTCAAGCATTTTGAAAACAAAATTTATCTTGTCAGTTTTGTGAAGACTTCCGCAAATATGCGGCAAGAGAATGAAACAAATGCTAAATTCCTTGGGGAATAGTAAAAGGGAAAAGTCAGCAATGTTGCCAATTTCCGAGACGGTTGCACAGCGAAACCTTTAACCAGAAAGATGTTTAAAAGGAAAACTAACAAGATCAACAATAGTCTTGTTCACATATACGTAGTTTGAAATTCGGAGAAAGGACTGGGCGTATACTTAATGGCTTGATGAGCATATATTCCGACAAATGTGTTGTGGAGCATGTGACGGTGAACGCGTGGAAAAGCCGGCGGAGGAGAATGGAAAAAGTTTGAGCTCAGAGGATACATAAAGAAGAATGCGAAACAAGGTAAATAAATGAAATTAGCAGCAGGAGGGAGTACAGACTGAAAATTTTCTGATGGCTTTTACAGATTAAGTTATTTCAGAGAAAAGAGCGAGAGACGAGAGGAAGATTGGGATGAAATTAGAAAATTTGCACCAGCAAAAGTTCTCGTATGCGAGTACGCATTGCCACACATCTTCGCCGCCCTCGACAAGTGTAAAAACGCAACCAGGCTTAACCATTTGCTTTTGTTCGTCTGTAAAATGTTGCTTAATAAGACACAAGAGTTCTTGGTTAGTTAGTCAGCCAGTTGGAGCTGGAGGTGATTCAGGTCTGCATTTTGTTTACACTTTTTATAATAGGCAGCGCAGGGGTAAGTAAGCTTTTCAAAGTTCAAATATGTTGCTGTGACCGGGTTGTGAGGTGGTAGCCAGGCCTACCTTTTGGGAAAAGTGGCGGAGAAAGAAAATGGCCGTAACAGGAAAAACCTAGTTATTTTTCACACCAGTATATGAATGAATGATACCCAAGTTGCTAATAAACTTTTTTTCTGTTCGAGGCGGCGAATCAAATATAAAACAAAAGTAGAAGCAGTAATTTTAAAAGAACACGCTGGATTCCGCAATATCTCGACGACTGTATTTGCTGTGTAGCTAGCGAGTTTTTCTAAAATTTGATCAAGTTTTAGGCCTTTAAACAATAGATATAGATACACAACAGGAGATACTTGATGTTCGATATTGTTTTCTTTATACAAGCTTTTCGGTCTGGATGTGTTCGCTACGCGTCTGTCGTTCTTCACACCAGGCACATCTTTTTATTTTCTACGGTTTCGATATTGTCTAGTTTTGTGAATGGTGAGTCCAGTAAGAGCGGCTGAGAAAATGAAAATCGATAAACAGAGTTTAAGAGCAGTAAAAAGTTATTTTACAATACATATTTCCGACGCATAAAACAGTTTGCTGCACTTGCAAACAATTTGTGTGGATCGAAGTGACTGTGAGTAAATGGAAAGACGCGCTATACCGCCGCCACCCGCGACTCGTCGTTTGCGAAAAGGTGCAGTTTTATAGTGTGCGAGGGTGACCAAGGGCAGATTGCTTCTTCACCATAAAAACTGAGGGAGTAAGCAGGGCTGTAAAGTAATAGGCCAGGCAAGATTTCCATCTTTTACAACTCACATGAAAAGAGGACGACGAGACGTAAAAGGTCCAGATTTTCTGGCGTCCTTCGGGGAGCACCGTTGGACAAATTTTGTCCCGTAAAATTTCGTTGACAGTTCCACATTTCTCTCATTAATTTCACGTGTGCTGCGGATATTTGTGTTGTTTTTCTGCACCTTCTACCTCCCTAAATATAATGGTTTTTCTGTTCTACTTTATATGACCGAAAGAAACATGGTCTACGACAAATTCCAGTTCATGTAAAATGTTCTGCTAGCATTCCAATTTATTTATCTGCGGCAGATGATTGACTGGTGGAGAACCCGAAACGTATTTTTACTTAATTCCGACGGATAACAGTTGGCGATACTGCGATACAAAAAAACCTGCGGAAGGCAAATTGAACTGTAAAACTTTTGGCTGGTAATGAAGAACTGACTTGGAGGAGATGAGTTTTTTAAGTAAGAGCGAGTAAAGTGTGAAGTGAAGAGACTCGCACTCGCGTATGACTGACAGAGACCTTTGGGGAAAGTTGATTCGAACCAGTTTTATGTTTTTGAGGGTATAAAAACCTAAGATGGTTGCGAACCTTAAAATCCCGCAACCCATAGTTGATAAACCTTGTGCTAACTCCGGGATGGAGACGGCGGTTGGTTTCAATATGTAGCCTGACCGTTTGTTGCTGATTGATCGAAGAAAGTTGTTTTGTTTGCAGGTGTTCTTTGATGGGCTACGACTTGAACCGGCATTGGAATCAAGTATCTCCTTGGGCCCACCCCACTTTACATGCCGTCAAAAACTTTCTTGCCGAATTGGATTCCAGTAAAGTAAGTGGCAACTCAAACCTTTTCTTCCCTATCACTTACCAGTCCAGTCATAAAATACAGCTTCAAACAAGAGTCTTGCCGGTTTATTCCCTCTACTTTCAGTCCAGTTATATTTACGAGCAAAACTCCAGTCCAGGTTAGTAACATGGTCCTTGATTTACAACTACAACTCATCCCTTCAAACGGGACCAAGACTTCTCCGTCACGTCACTGCTGACCGATGGTTTCTTTGGCAAATTTCCGGAAACGATTGGGTTTTAAAAGATCCGCAAATGCAGCTAATCAGTAATATCTATACAACTTGTTGATGATATTTAAGTCAGTTAGACAACATCCCAGCTTTACGGGTCAAGTAAGTAACTTGAGCAGTTAGTCAGTTGAAAAATTGTATTCCGTGTATAATATGCTCATCCTCATGCGAACTTGCGCAAGTCTCGAGTTATGAAAAGAAGAACTCCAAAATTACGCAGAGAATAAATAAACCCTTTCGAAACAAATGTCGTCATTCGTGAAGAAAGTCTTGAACAAGTGTTTGCTGAATAAAAAAGTCAGACATTTGCTGAAGTAAATTTATGTGAGTACCAAAATTACCATGTCTTCATGAGGAAGAGACAATGGAGTAAATTTTGTAGCGCTGCTCTCGGGTCGTTTCTTATGAGATGTTTGGTGGTGAATACAGAATTGCGAGGCAAGTGTTTGGGTCCTGGAACATGTTGTTCACTTATATAAATTAATCCCAATCGCCCCCTTGATGGTAAGCTGGGCAGTGTTGTGGAACGTGCATAGCGGAAATGGCTCCGTTCGAAATAGTTGATGGCGCAAAGCTCTGCTGGCTTCCAAGGAGCAAGTGCTTCTATCCATTTAAAACAAAATTCAAGCAGATTCTGGCGTTGCGTGTATGTCGAAATATATATAATATAGAGGTTACATGGTTCCAGTTGAACCGCAGCGGGCATTGTATAAATATATCGTTTGTTTCTCCTTTCGGCTGACTGATAGCTACTTGGAGAGAAAGTTCAAGTAAAAGACGCGCTCCAATAGCCTCGGGCATATTCGCTCGCTTCTTTTGTGTTTAGCAGAAAAATATAAGTCTCACGAATGTTTCTACAGTTTGCAAAAAATGAAAAAATGAAGTGCATTCAAACTAGTTTGCTAGAACCACAAACACTTTTGCTGGAAACTAAATATTCGAAGATAGACTATTAGCCTTATTTTTACTGATGATTAAACAAAAATATTTCAGTGACTGCCGAAATTAATGTCGAATTTCCCCTACACTGGGCATGTAGTGTCCATTTTGGGAGGCGATCAGTTGAATTTGGATCAGAGCTAGAAGAATATGAGTCAATGGATATGGAAAAAGACTGGAGAAGGATTCAAGAAAGCTGTGAGGAGGGACAATGAGTTGTTCAAGTGGAAAGAGGTTCAGGTTCAGGTTGTGGAAAATATGACGAAGATTTAATTTATTCGGAGGTGAGAGAGCACAACTGAAGAAACAAACGGTTCCCCTGCCAACTGGGAATTCCCCGCAGGATAATAACTGCTCCAAGTTCTCCCGCCATTCAACCGCAGCCACACGAGTAGTCCTTCGGTTCCCTGCAAATTTCGTATACGAAGCTAAGAAGAATGTAAGCCGAAATATCCATTCGCTCCTTGCGGTTTAGGCTGCTACTACTTCAAGACCCAGACCCAAAGCAGCGTTATTAGTTGAAACCGGTCCTCGGAGCCTGGTTCAAGGCTCTTGTCTCCAGGTGAGCAAAAGAGGCATGAAAACCTTCGCCTACTTGTGGATATGCACAAGTACGTCGAAACGAAATGCGATATTGCAGAACGTGAGCGGAGCAATTTGCAGACAGACTCATAAGCCGTTTCCTGACTGTCTTCGCCCGCCAAGGTTCGCGTCTGTTATGCGCTTGGCGGTGAAGTTTCCGATTGCTTTCGGGACTTGTTGACTTGTGGTTATTTGCGGGGCGGGTTCTTTGAGAGGGAAACAGAATTGACTCGACAGCTGCGTGGAATTATACATTGGGAAGGATTACAGGTTCAATTCCTACTCTATTGTTATTGAAGGGTTGAAATTGCGCTCTGAGGTCACATCGAGACGGCTCCATTTCGCCCTTGTGTTCAATGCTCCTCCGATAAACGGAGCAAACCGTTCCCTTCGGACTACCCACTCCACATTGCGGCTCTTGCCAAATTTCCGAAACAATCCTATGCTATCCCCAGTCCCGGCGTTTTTCTCCCTCCCTCCACGCAGCAGAAGCAAATGTGTAAAGCTAATATTTTTCTTGTCAACCTTTTCTCAATTTCCTCCATTTATCTTCTCTACAGAAAAAAATTTACTCGATATGCACAAGCTTCTTAAACGTCTCAGCGTTCAGCAAGCCACTTGAAGCTTCTCCAGGTATGAATACTCGCAGCCAAAGCCAAACATTTTTCGACTTGAGAAGTTTACCCAGCAGATGCTCCTGTCCACACTTTTCTTCAATTCGAGGCTCACATTTTCAGGAGCATACTATATTACATGAAGCTGGCGAAGGAACTCTTGACAAAAAATGAACTTGTAACACATGCAGACAATTCTATTTTCTAGTAGAGTTGAGTTGAATATCGCGGAACATAATCAACTCTTCACTCGAAGGCCTATCAAGTCGAATTCAGCGCTGTGCACTTCATCGGCTTTGACTCTCGAAAAAATATTTTTGAGGAGCGGAAAGCTTGCCTTGGTGAAGGTCTCTCTTGTAATGTGTTCATGATGATGACCTCTCGTGGCATAAAGTCTCTTCAAATGACCGCCATAACCATAGTCGCTACGGTCAAAACACAGCAGTCCAAAGCTCAAGTTCACCGTTAACTCTGACCGGTTGCGAAAGCTGGAAGGAAAATAGAGAAAGCGAGAAACTCGTGCAGGGCTGGCGATGTGCCTAATAGGTTACATTTTTTCGTATTTTGGGATATTATTTCCCAACGCCATTATAGGGAGAAAGTTGTTGGCCAAAGTTGTGGTCGCTGGTTTCCATAATGGCCTTCATCCCGGAATTCTGCTTTTTGATGACGTACACAAGTGTCTGCCGCAGAACTATTAGGCAGACCGACTGGAACAACTTCGGAATGTCTGGCATCTCAAATACCTTTTTGTGCAACGTCCAATCCATCTAACACGATTCTATTCTCTGTGCTACCAAGTTCTGTATCAGCTTAAGTAGCGCGTACGTATGTATCTAAACAACAGAAAAATGAAGAATATATATATATGTCCTCACAATTTAACACAAGTCCAATGGAACACTGAATACAAGTTTTGATTCCAGTGCGAATGAGAATCAGGAAAGCTCAATTGTCACACATATACAAAGTGTACGTAATGGACAAATGGAATTGTCGTGTGTGAAGATGGTTTCGGACTCGCAAGACGGAAGTGGTATATAGTTACGACTCGTGGCAAAATTTCCGGCCTCTGTAAAAATGTACTCCTTTTTATATCTGTAATAAAAGTCGGCACATCACACACGGGTACAAGACTCGAAGACTTTGCTTGACTGGCAGCCGGAGCATTTTGAGAAAAAAGGGTATGTCGTCAATGCACAGTTTTTTCTTTCTCCTGTATCACTGGCTGGATGGCGCTCAAGTTTTAGAAAGCTTTCTGGTGAAACCGCCGTAGCCTTCAAGTGCCTGCATTCTGCTGCAAGCAAGAAACGTGAGTAAATCAGCGAAGCCTATATCGCTAATAAATTAAGGAGTTACGGTATCATAACATGTGTCTCGAGTTCGAGTCCGAAATAAGTAAGGTAAGAAGCGTCTGCAGTTTAATGGAGCCAAAATCATAATGATGCGAGATGCCAAAGAGTCAAACCATATACTCTTACAGTACTCGCGAATGACGACTACAGGGAGGGTATCAAAAGGGAATAATTGGAACAAAATGGAAGGTTGCTCAGAGGCTTAAGTGGTTGCCAGCGTGACAGAAGTTATTTGGGTGGGAGTTGGGTCTTAAATCAGGTAGAATAGATGGAATCCTACTCGAAAATCTTCATTATAATCCTCTGCCCAAGTCCAGGCTAGTCATGATCTTATGTACAAGTAGATTAATCCCGGAGCGGGCATTTACGTGTTTCATATTTTTAAGAAAAAGGGCCTACACGAAATTGGATTTTTTCAGAAATTACATGCCCACCAAGACTTTCGTTCTAGACAACTTACCTGTTAAGCATAGCTGGGCTTTAGCGAATTTGACATTTACAGACGACGACAGTCGCAATTTTTGGAGCTATACCTGGCCGCATGAGCTGTATTGCCATTTTTGGTTATATGCAGACTTGGATGGCGGCCGCTCAGTCAGTGTGTGCTGTTAGCTAGGCAACGCGGATGATTTGTTTTTTATAGCTTTTAGCTCGCAGCGTTAGCATGTCCAGTTGATGTCGTGTCTCTTGGTTGTGGACTAGAAAACATGCAAGTGGAGCGGGATTAGCTGTTAATGCCTGGAACGCAACTAATGACTGAGCTGATTGACCAAGATTGTTTCTGTTTTTCCAGACACTGGATTTGGACATGGTGATTGATTTGCACGCTCATTCGAGTCTGACGGGGGCTTTTATCTACGGAAATGCCTACGACGACGTGTATCGGTAAGCCGAGTTACTCCCATTAAGCTAAACACACAAAGCGGAACCACATGACGCTTTCTACCCCTCACATCATTGTTCTCTTCCATGTCCGCTTGCAGCTCCATTCGGCCAAAACGTAGTTGCAGAACTACCATTTCCTGATGGCCAACTTAACTGGGCTGGAAAATATGTACTCATGGATAGGCGGGAGGCAGGAATCTAATATGCAGAAAAATTTGAAATAGTTAGTATGACAGTTTGCCCACTTTGTGTTTCAGGGAAAGCCGAATTCGGTTATGCGAAAATACTTTTAGCGATAATGATCTTTGGTAAGTGATGCAGTGGAGGGAACGTTAAAAGAAAAGCAGTTGATTCAGCTTTATACAGCGATAAAGTTACAGACAAAAAAGTAATTTGTTAAAAAATGAGCACCCTAAGTTGAAAAGTTGGGTTGATGTTCTTAATTTAAAAGTTGCTCTTTCTTAGCATGAACTTGCAGACAATATATGTGTAAGTAGAGAAGAACTTCATTTCCGCGTTACATGCTACTGCAGTCGAGTCAGGGAAAAGACAAAAGAATATTAGAGAAGAAGCCGTTAAAAATACAATACCGCTTATGGAAATGCCCTTTGCAAATTTCATTCTTTGCGCAATGTTCTTACAAAATATGCGCCACAAAAAGGTTCTTCAAGTTTTAAATTCTTGATCACGAGCCGCTCATCAGGCGTTATTATCGTCCGCAAAGCGCGAATCTTTTCGCTGGCGTCTGTTTGCTGAAGCCTGTTCAAAGCTTCGGCAATGAACTGAAATAGCCAAAAGGGAAAGTGGCGGTGATTCAACCACTACATTAAATACATGCGTAAAATAAAACAGGACTACATTGGGAAATTAAAATGAAAATCGCTACAAAAGCTTTTTCTGTGTTTGACCATTAGCGATACATAAAAGGGTTTGTGATAAAGAGACGCCTTTGGTGGCCCAAGTTGCTGGCATGGCAGGGGCCAAGTTTGGAACTTTGGCTTTGCAAACATTGGTGAGAAAGTTGAGGAGAGTTAGTTACTTTCTCGCTTGCCGGATTGAATGTGAGGAGGTTTTTTACTATTCAAAAGCCGAGTTAGAGTGAGGGAATGACTTTTTAATTTTCTGCGTGGCGGAAGTTGAAAAACATGAATCGTGAGACTAGAGAGTTTTTAGCAAGTGTATTTCCGCTCTACGAGTAACTTAAATAAAAAAGTCCAACACGGAGCTTTGGTGGAGCGGAAACTTGGGAGCGTTTTAACTGAGTAAATATGTGCAATAAAAAGAATTTCGAAGCAGGGGACTTTAAAATAGAAATGCGGCGTGCAATCCCTCGTGCAAGAAAGCGACAAAACCTCTTCGACTCTTCGCAGTGTTTCCCGTAGAAAGGTAATTTTAAAGGCGCGATCGGTGAAAGTGGTTCAAGAGAATGTCAGCCGTTCCTGTGCTCCTCGATAGCTCTTCTCGTTCCATCTCGAAGACTTGAAACTACAATCTACACGGGCTTTATAAAACAGTTGAGGTTTTTGATTCCAGGTTCGAGCGGCACATTTTATTTCCAAAACTACTGGCTCATAATGCAGAAGACTACACGGTGTCGCACACAATGTACAACCGCGATGCACACAAGGCTGGGACGGGGCGAAGGTGAGAAGTATTTCTTTTTTCCATGAATTCTGAAACCTGACCTGAATGAGTCAACTGTAGATTATTACCGATTGAGAAATCAGACATAATGAAAAAGTCTTTGAGAGGCAGAGAAAAGAAGGTACGGAAGTATACACATCCTTTCCGAATTTCGGAATTTTACACATGGGCAGATCTCGAGGAAACTGGAAAGGGGCATATGTGGTGGGAGTGCTACAGAGAAAAGCTTGTTTAGCGTTGTGGAGGTTGGGTGAAAAGCAATTAATTGTGATGGTATTCCGGAAATATCTATCAGTGAGGAGACGAGCTGAAAAGCTCGGACGCATATGCAGCCAAAGTCAACTAACAACAAGTAAGAAAAGAAAAAAGTGGGAGTTGGGAAACTTACAAAGGCTGTTTTGGATGTAGATCAAGCGAAAATAGTGGAAAGTGATGTGTTTGTGTTTTGAGACGTAATGGAGGTTATCGAAGGAAGGGAAGTATTTTAAGAGTACAAGAGTCGCGGAGGCGTACATGCGGGCATTGGATTGGATGCATCGCAAGTTTTTCGCAACACAACATACTGGGACGGCGAATGGATAAAAAAGGAAAGATTGTGGCGGCCTAATAACGGTAGATTAAGGCTGAATATCTTTGGTAGAGCACAAAGGAAAAGGGTTATCAAAAACCAGTTCATCCAGGCCTAACGATTCGGCTCTTGCAATGAATGTCAACGAGGCGGCGGCATACATGTTTCTACTCCTAATGTGCGTAGACGTGTGAATTATAACAATACTCATCTCTCAAAGTCAAACTGTGTGCGCCTTATTCCCCGTCTTTCTTCCGCCCCACAACCAAGAACAACAGTTGAATCCAGAATTTCGCCTTCCTTTTCCGCCCTCCGACTTTCTCCAAATACACAAAGTATGCATGTTTCTTCTTTCTTCTCCTCAATGCCCACGCCGACAAAAACTTTCCCCAACAATTCCCTCACTTTCACTTCCAACCACACATCCAAATGCAAACAATTTCCAAAAGCTCCCGTCGATGACGATCCACATTTCTTCAGTTCCATAATCCACAAAACTTTACACAAAACAAACACATGTCGTGTGGACCAATCTCGCATGAATATTCTTCCATGACAATATTTTTTATTTTCAGGCACTTATGCGAAATGCTCAAGAGCACAGTAAATGTGTACACTCTGGAAGTGTCATTCTACGGATACCATCAGCAGGGAACCAATAATTTTGTTACCTACAATGAAGATTGTTGTAAGTTTCTTTCAAAGCACCAAAACATGAGCAATATGATTCTGGAATTCAATCAATACAAGTCATTCAGAAATGTATCTTGAATCTGTTCTGTGGCCATGAAATGAGAAACTTATACAGAAACCTTTATAATTCGTGAAACTTTTTAGATTTTCGATTGGGCCGGAATTTGGCGAGGACTTTGTTCGAGTACTACCGCGCGGTGGGAGTGATACCTGCAAACATTCTCGGGACACCAACAGGTAGCAACATGAATCAAGACGGGGAAAAAAAGATCCAAAGAAAGTCCCGCTCCCGTTCAAGAAGTCGATCTCGATCAAAGCCTCCTGCGAAGGCCAAAGTGGTGAACCCGGATCAAAAGTCATCAACAAAAGAACAATCACCATCCCTTTCCACCATTCAAAAGTCTCAAGATGTCACCCCAAACAAATCAAGAAAGAAAACCTCTGCTGAAAAATCTGGGATAGAAAAAGCCTCAGATCAGGAAAAGACGGTTCTTGAGCTAGCTCAATTAACTCGGGAAAAGTTCACACGCGAATGCAGTAGCGAGTCGTCTGACGAAGCGTTTAATGAAAATGTGCCTCAACCTAATCGTGCCATGTACGAAGAAAATCAGCGACGACGACGACATCAAAATGGCCAAGTTTCAGCGGACCCAACTGCGCAAACCTCACGCCCGCCTCTGCTTTCGGAACGGACAGAATCGAGAGACACCAATCCCCTGGCGAGTCCCACTACCACGCGGAGAGTCCGAATTCAAAGAAAATCGGCAACTGAGAGAAACAAGATTAGAGAGCAAACGGCTCCCTTTAAAACGTTTGACTTTAGCGTCATTCGAACATTCGATCATTTCATAATAGGTATTCAATACAAGAAAAACTCTTTTCAAGTCGTTCCTTTTTTGGCTGTCGACAAGTGAACATGGTTCGGTGCTTTCCTAAGGGTTTCCGTTCACTCGCGAATTTGAAACGACAGAGCAAAGGATTTGGCAGTGATAGTGAAGGAAGGAGTGGACTGATTGCACTAAGGGCTTCTTTGATTCACTTTCAGATAGACATCGACTTGGTGGAAGAGACTTGATTGGTAGAAGCAAACGTTCCGGACTATCAACCGGTCGTAAAATTGGTGGTGGTGGAATTGTCGGAAAAGCAAGCACTGTTATCGGCAAAAAATCCGGGAAGCAGACCATAACTGATGGCTGGCATTCGGAACCAGAGACTGATGCTCCGTGTCTTACCATAATCGACTTTAATATGCTCGTACGTAAAGGATTGGAGGAAAAATTGAGTGGAACGTCTGGTGGAGCTTGGCGAGGACTCAAGACAAACTCGAAGCGATATCCAGGAGGAGCCGTACCCAGTAACAGTCTTGCCGGCATTGCTGGACTGAAATCCTTCACGGCATTCGATCGTGGGCCCAAAGGTACTGAAGAGAGCAGATCGAGGAGAAGAAAATATTCCCATTCTCATTACGTTAGAAGAAGACAAGCGGTACTTCTTAGAGGCACTGTGACAGATTGTTCCCCATGGGAAGACTCAGCTGGAGAGACTTCTTCTTCAGACTCATCTGTCAACAGCCGACAAATTGCGCCTACTTCCATGGCCAGCAATCCAGCTACTTCCATTCCTAATGTAAACTCACTTCATTCCAACCATCATCGCCGCCTGCTTATCAACCCGAAAGGCATGGAATCCGCCAAGGACCATCACAGAAGTGCAACCAAAGTCTCACCAATACTCATGACAATCTAATTCTCAATTATCTTATCTGTTCACTAACATCCATCTATGATATGATTCAACAGATTCTAGACTTACTCATTTACTTCCTGCTTTTTAAGTAGCCAAAAGAAATTATAGCAACTCTCTGATTCAAAGAGGTCGACCCCCAGAATGCACTAGATACAACCGTATAAGTTATGAACACTTTATTACAGACCTTCGACTCAAAAATATGTGACACTTTATGGTCATATTAAAATAATCAGGTGAAGCATCAAGGCTCAGAATTCGAATCAGTAAAAGCTGGTTTCCTTTTTTACAATTTTCGAAGTTGATAGATACGAATAAGGATCATAACCGTTTTCATTTCCGTTTGTAAAGGGCGTGTAAACTTTCTTGACGCCAGTAGTGTGAATACGGTCATAAATTGAGCCACTTTTTGAAGAAAGTCCAAAGTGGCTCTTACTCTTTTCCCTTTTTGGCAACGGCGGTGAGGCAAAGCAGTCAAACAATTCAGTCCCGACTTTCACGAGTTTACCGGCGATCAAGCAAGCCGAGGGATTCTGCAAGTCATCTCGCTTCCCTAAAATGTGAAATAATTCCATTACACAACATAAAATACCAACTTCAGGACATGTCAAATGCACTTGCTCAAATTACCTCCAAGAGCGGCATCCCTTAAGAAATTCACCACCGTCTCAAAACTCATTTGATGCAAAGGACTCGTGCTGGAGGCAATACCCAACCGATTGAATGGCCTGTATGTACCAGATGTCATCATAAAGTCCGCAATCAAGCTCAAGTGTCTCGGGTCGATCACGATTCCGTATGCCTTGAACACATCTGTCAGCTCCTGCAAAATTACAGCATCCCGATTAACAAATGAATATCACAATCTACCCAAGTCGCGCTGCAATACAGAATAGTAAAATCTATCATGATATTCAGCGTCTTTGGTGGGTAAAGGTAACTGGAGATTCCTCAAGTGTTATGTTCAATGATGATTAGCTCAATTCCTTGTGGAAATGCCTCCTGTTCCGCAGGGTCCAGTTCTAATCAAACCAACACTTTAATTTATCACGTATTCCAGGCATGTCGACGGAACCACTACAAACAAACGGTACTCTTTTTAACCGACACAGGAACTGCCTTTTACGAGCCTTGCATCCCAAACAAGTTTTCACAGTTCTAATTACTTGCAACTTCTTATTCGTAATTTCATTTACATTCATCAGCTCACACTGTACACATCAATGAAGTAACTTGCGCGAAACAAACTCAATTCAATTAATTGGTCTCAATCGGTCCTAGCCATACATTCTTTAAAAAGAAAACAGTTGTTCCTAGTTGCCCTTTATAAGAGAGACTCTTTGGAAGATTCATTGCAACTGAAGGTTGATACTTTAGCACATTACTTGGTTGTGACGACCCGTATCGTTCCAATCCGACAAACGCAAAAGATGGCAACCGGACTACGCTATTCATTGTAATTTCACGCTTGCATAAATCCGAATGGAGAAATGACGTGGCGAATAAATTTAGTCCTCCTAGTCCAGAAAATGGACTCTTTTCAGAAAAGCTCTGTTTGTTAATGTTACTTGGGGAGTGCCGCAGGTCGCAAGAGAATCCTCCGGGTCGCACTTTTATTGGGATATGCATGACAGTACTTCCACCTACATCGAATATATTCGCACCAAGTTTAACAAGCAAATGTCGTCGGTTTGTATCCTTGCTTACGATTTTAAACGATAGTCGTTCACTCTAAGCAAATGGCTGAGTGTCTGGTCTCAGAATTCCCACTACGGTGATTCATGAGAATTACCCGAATAATCTATCCATTTGAAGCTATCAGCGCTACCATGGAGCTACCGCGACATTCTCTATTGGTTCCAAGACCATAATCTTATATCTTATCGACAAGCGAAACAGTGCTGCCATCAGCATACCTATTCAACCTTTTACTCTGACACTAGTTACCATTATCAGCTTCTTCTGTGGCCTACTGATCAAGTCTCACCTTCAAGGAAATAAACATTTCGCAGAGCTCTCTTACTCTCTACTCTTATTTCTTGGGTTTCGTTTCGACAAAAACCCAAAATGTGAGACTTGACAATGCTCTAGCAGTAATAGTGACTTCAACGGCCGCTGTCGTTTATAGCTGAGCAGTTGTAGCTGTTTGCTTTCTGAACAGTAATGGAAAAAGAACAGAGGACATGATATTTACCTTGATTAACACTTTCAAAGCTGCTTCAACTCCATAATGTCGAGCCATCGTGTGTATGTTGTTGCAATGTAGGCGATTGAGGTCCAGGATCTCCTGAAACTCGGCCATTGCTAGTATGTTGATTCCTTCGGTCTTCAAACGAAGCTCTTTAGATGGCGTTACTTCTAAAAATGCTCGACTGATCTTGGAAACTTGGTGGATGACACATTTATCCGCTAATTCCTTGAGCACATAGGTAACATTCAGTTTAGGCGCCCACGATGGAGGCGAGACCACGACCGTGCACCATTCTTGCTTTTGTTTGTCAAACGAATATGATGACACCGAACCTCCAACATTACCAACCAGTTCTACTCTGGCTCGGTAAGCAGCATCACCGATTGCAAACGATCGCATTACTCTTCGCATCACAGTTTCGTCTTCGCTATCAGGTTCTTCAAGATCACTACGCATCGCCTGATAGCTGCCATATTCGCTGGAATCATCATCATACTGGTCTAATTCTTCCAGCTCTGGTTCTTCGTAACCCGCTTCCTGTTGTTTGCCAGCTCGGCGGCTTTCTGTAGCATCAGCATCTTCTGCCATCTCTTCTTCATCCGAACTTTCATGCTCTTCACCTTGGCCCTTCTTTTCGCTGTCATCCGTGGCATTGGCACCTTTCGGGGAATTAGCTTCGTCACCTTCGTCTTCACCGGTAGAATTGAAAGCAGATGACCTCTTATTAGGTTGCTCCTTCCCCATATGGATTTTAAAACTTTTTCCGAGACTCAAGGCCTTCTGAACAGCAGGTATGAGTCGTTTGGGGATAAAAGTACGTTCGACATAAGTTAGTATTGACTGAGGATTAACACAGAAAACGTCTCTATATTCTTTATACGGCAGGAAAATGAACTTCAAAGAGTAACTTCGGTCACCAGAATCACTTAGAATTTCGGTCACTTCAACTTCTTCCAACACCTGGGCCAAGGTTACTCTCGTCAACTGCATCCGTAGCTTTTGAGCCTCAGGGTAGTTTACATGGTCTTTGAACGGAATGTCCATGCAGGGCGTTCTGATGTTTTCGGAAGCTATCATCAGGATTTCTCTTAAGCGAGGGATACCGAGAGTGACGTTCATTTCACCTCTTCCAGCAAAATGGAAAGTATTCAACGTCATCTGAGTTGAGGGCTCTCCGACAGACTGCAAAATCATGAAGTCGTATATTCAACACGTTACAAGCATCAAATCTGCTTGTTTACTTATTTATTTAGTTACCTGAGCAGCTATCACGCCGACAGCGTCACCAGGGTTAGATAAAGACTCCATAGCTTTTGAATATACGATGTTTCGAAACAGTGGATCTTTGCTGTAGCTATCAATTGTCCCCTGCAGTTTCTCAGAGATTACTCCGAAAGATGACGGTAAGTATGTTCCCAGCACAGGTTCAGTAACTTTCCCTCCCTTCTTGTTGTAGAATTGTTGTTCTTCGTCTGATAAATTTCTCCAAACAGTTTCTAAAGCTTCACTTTTAAATGACCGTCCTGTAGACGTGTTGAAGTTCGCCAGATGTCTGAACTTTTTTGCCTGTTTTCTGGAGAAATACAAGAATCCATTTGACGAACGCGGTCCTTTATTTTTCTGCCATCGACTTATTTCTTGCTTCATGGAGTCTATTGCTTCGGATTTTTCATCTTGATCAGGAGCCGAAGTCGGATTGTACACGGAGAAACTTTTAGAATTCTGTTGCAAAAAATTCATTTGCTTCGACTTCAAATACTGTGCTTTGCAGACATCCAGTCCATCTTCTCCATACAAGAACTGCACAACACAACCATCACTGTCTCGAACAGTCATATCATACTGAGTCACAACACCTTCTAGCAACTTGACCAAGCATCTTTGTAAATATCCACTTCTGCTTGTTTTCACAGCTGTATCAATTAAACCTTCCCTACCAGCCATACAATGGAAGAAGAACTCTTGTGGGCGAATTCCGGTTAGAAACCGTCCAAAAATGAAACCCCCGGCTCTAGGTGACGGATCATAAGGTCTGAAGCTTGGTAATGATTTCCCCGCAAGAGTTAAAGGCGGCCTTTTCCCTTCAAGTTCGATTTGACCAAGTAAACATGACATTTGTAGGGCATTTACAGCGGACCCTTTGGCACCAGATAACACCATAAGTTGGAGATTGTTGTGTGGAAATATCGTAACAAGCCCATAAGGTATACATTCACTATAAGATAAAGAATTAATTAAAACTGGGCATCACACGTGAAAAAAAACATCTAAACATTGACAGCCTGCTTGCCATCTTACCTAGTTACTGCATTTGTTACTTTGTCCATGAGCTTTTTGTAAGCAGCATCTACCACTGCTCTCGCCTTTGGATCTCCAGAGCGATGCGCTTGCTTGAGTCGAGCTTCGATACGAACAGAATCTGCAGACTTGGATAAACCGAAGGCTGAAGCAGCTGCTCGTAGTCCTAATTCTCGGCCATCAACTATTGTTTCTTCGCGACCTTCATCAGCAGCAGAGCCAACCATGACGTCTTTGATCCCCAAAGTGAAGCCCTCTTTTTGCAGAAATGATGTCAAGAGCCTCGAAAACGCACTCAGTAGCCACCCAACTGCCTGGCTTCCGTACAGCTGGAAAATTAATAGCATTTTTTGTTATATACTTCTGAAATACAAACTGAAATCCAGGATTTCTTACTTCATAGAATGCGTGACACAAGCCGTTCGGGGTTGCCCCCAAGTGAACCTTGTCCAAAACCCCACACATCATTTCACCTTCTCTGAAAATTACTTCTGCTTCTGTCATTTGGTTTGGGTCTAGTCTTCTGAATTTATGGTAAGGCACTCTGTTCAACTGGTTTTGCCAATCCTAAGACACACACACATTAGCGCACCCGAATTTCAGAGAAAAAATGTTCAATACAGTTGATGCCTCACCTTTGCTTTAATTTTGGTGTTTGAAGTAAACGTTAAAAGCGGCTTATTCAGAGGAATTAGATTTTTCACTATAGTCGAAACCACTTGTTTACCAGACCACAGCGGAATAGGCAGAAGTATCGAAGGAGGTTCCATTCTGATTGTAAAATGTCTGTTTCCCAAAGCAAAGAATATTAACTCTTGATACTCATGTTCCTCGAAGAATCTTCCGCGGACAGTCAATTTGACAGCTCCTACGATGTGATCCTGAATCAACCCTGCCAAAGGAGTTCCATCTTTCGGCACTAGGAAATGATTGCACACGGACACTAGAAGAAGGAAATTTTAAAACGACACTACATGGATTATCACATACTCGAACCCGCATTTTAACAACTTACCAAGTGACGACGCCTCTGCTCTTGATTCTTCATCTTGTGGAAAATGTGCGTTCATTTCATCTCCATCAAAATCGGCATTGTAATGCTTACAATTCGCGTAATGTAGACGAAAAACTTTTTCACCCTGCAGGACTCTTGCCCTTCATGGAGAACGTTTGTTAGAAAAAAACCTGACCTCAGTTGTCACCATCAAGTGCTAGCAAAATACCTGTGTGCCATGATAGAAGGTCGATGCAGTGACGGCTGTCGATTTAAAAGCAACAAGTCTCCATTTTGTAAATGACGGTAAACAGTCTTCACTCCAGCAAATTTAGACTGAATGAGCAATTTATCAGCTACAAGTAACCGGTTGGCTACCCGCTCACGGCTACTGCGGTCCGTTGACAGATTGATAAGTAGTCCATTTTCGTCCCTCACAGATACAGCTCTGAAAATTTACCGTAGATTGTCGATATGTTGATAATTTACAACACTAAAGTGTATCAATAGTCAATAGATGTCTTTGTACCCAGGATGCTGCAGTGGCCCATTCAGAATAAGCTGACGTAAGTGATACACATTTGCAGGAGATACTGTGCAAGGAAATGTTAGTGTCCTCGCAAAAGCATCTGGTATCCCAATTTCATCTATATTGATGTTTGGATCCGGAGTTATGACGGTACGGGCAGCGTAGTTGACTCTTTTGCCCATCATGTTCATTCTGAATAGCCCTTCTTTCTTTTCGATCACCTGCTTGAGTCCGATTATTTGAGAACTGACAGATGTTTGAGGTTTGTCTCTGTCCATTACGTGGTCGACGTTCGTTTGAAGTTCGTTCCACGTTCTTCCCAGTTTCTCTTCGAGACTTTCACCTGGGGCGGTCTCCACAGCTTGCTGCGAAATTATAACGATGTCTTTACTTCACGAAAGTCTAACATATATTGCAGACAGGAAAACCCACTGAAGTACATACTTTAATTTCGGGTTTCAGAGATTCAATACCTTCCTTCATTGCTCTAACCAGATACTGAATCATGCTGCAACTCCCAACAACGTAGCGCAAAGCAACATTCAGCGGATGCTCCACAGTGATATTGTTGGCCGTTTGAGACTGCAATAATCAAACAAATACATGTTTGTTTCTGTAAATGAACCTTCTGAAAATGAATCATACACATACCGGTCTGTTTTTAGGGGGTGGCACAGCCAATGTTTCTATAAAAAACACATCAGTCGGGAACTTCG
Organism: Sphaeridia pumilis; assembly: GCA_034698345.1. Lineage (NCBI taxonomy): Eukaryota > Metazoa > Arthropoda > Collembola > Symphypleona > Sminthurididae > Sphaeridia > Sphaeridia pumilis. Next base: position 26,691 of record JAQGBJ010000135.1, read on the forward strand.
TCTTCGCAGCTCGAATCACCGGGAAAACATGTTGCATAAAATTCTTCTCCTTGGACCACAGCACTTGCATGTGAATCCTGAAATTGGTATTATCATAATTAGCAATTCGGTAACTTCAAATAACCAGGTAAGACGGCAAGTTACTTTGCTTCCGAGGGTGTCAGATATTTCTGTGCCATTCTTGTCGCACCAGCTTCTTGTTCGGGATTTTCGTCTAATTCGCAGACAGAATACAATATACGTGACTGGTCTTGAACTATTCGTTTACAAACAGTGCTACAGTGGGGGCATTTGTAGTTGATTTGAGCAAATCGAAGGACCCTTTTTATAACAGAATTTCGCAGGGCTTCCACACCTCTACAGTTTTCCTCAAATCTCTCAGTGATGCCTGCAGGGGATAAATACAGAATTTTAATCATACAGAGCTGTAGTAATCTTAATCTTGCAAAGCTAATTGCTCTCACCAGCCATTCTCTCGTCAAGAAAACTAGAAAACTTTTCCATAACAACTCTCACGTCCAAACTGACCCGATTTCTTTTCTTCGCATCTTCTTCAAGAGCCGTTTCTTGATCAATTAAGGCTGCAAGTATCTGCTCAGCCTCAAGCGCGTCTTCGAGTAAGCCATAGTCCAGCAACTTCAATTGGGTAATAGCCAGATGTTTCTGAGCCACTAGGAGAAGTCATTGTTTGTTATGAGCCTCCAGACAATCGACAAATAACGAGCATTGAGTTGTATGAGATTTACCCGGAATGATTACCGAACTGCAGGTTATACAGGTAAGCCGAAGTATCTGCAGAACAGTTTTGCTAAACAGAGGGTTGATTACAGGTAAGGGTAGCTCGATGTATCCGAAATGACCAGAACAGTGTAGAAGAGTTTTTTGACATGTCTTGCAAACCCCGGACCTATTATGACAACCTGAAAGGACATTAAAATAGTGCAACGTGAACGTGAAGCATTTCGTTGATAATGAATATGATAATATGATTGTTTTTATGAGGTTTTACCCATCGCTGGATCATAAAGACCCCCCGGAAGTCCTTGACCGGTAGCACTCAGCACAAGAGGAGTTACTACCTCAACAACTCCCATTTTTCGGACTTCGTCCGATGAAAACATTTCAAAGCTCACAGATTTCGGAACACTGCAGTTCCGCGGTATCAATTCTGAACTTGCCATGTTGGCAAGATCACTTTGCTCGAAGCACCAAAACTTGGAAACTAAACGCTTTCAAACATAACTACAGTTTTAAAATATGCCAAAAGACTAACAGAAGAAACTTCAAAATCAAGTAGGCAGCTATCTTATAAAAGAACGTTGTTCCGTACCTATTCAAAACAACAGGACAAGAAACACGTGCGAACAGAAATTCTGTCGTCGGGTTATTATTATGTGATCGCACGCGGTAGGAGACGTGTAGATTCAAAATCGATAGCTCGGACGCCAAAGCCAAGGAAGTCTAGACGGGAAACTCCAGTCACATTCACATGCTGCTGCATGTAAACAAAAGAAAACACGTGCAACAAAACGAAACATTCTCTCAAAAGTCATGTTACGATTTCACTTTTTCATTCAGCCCTTTAGTCGAACGTTTTCTGATTTCCGGTTCATATTTATAGTGTCTCAGTGATAAAATATTATTTCGATTCAGGATGCAAGAGGAAGATCGTTTGATCACTGGAATTCAAGAAATAGAATCAAGTGACTTGAAAGCCGGCCAGGATGTTCCTGAGGGATCTGACCCCTATTCCTATCTGCAGAGGGATGAATTTTGTTCTGAAAGATGGAAGATAGAGCTTCGGAACCTGCCAAAGCAGTATGGGTTCAAGGTACCGGTACTTATTGATATTGGCTGTGAACTGAACATTAACATGTAACCTGACGTTGAAGTTTAATGAAATTCTTTAACTTTTAGGAGTTGAAAAAGTACTTGATCAAAATGGGCACTCAACCTCACAAAATAAAAAAAGGAACTTCTTCCGGTTTCTTTGTGTTCATATCTTTCAAATGCGAAGCAGATAGAGATAAAGCGCTCGCTGTTTTGGATGGTCAAAAGTGGAAAAATAAGATTCTGAAAACTTGCGTAAGGTTTCGTTCCCTTTTAGACAAATCCATGTTGTAAACACTAGAACTTTTGGCAGCTCAGTTAATGTTTGATTTACTTTGTTCTAGCATGCCAATGCAATGAAAGATCCACTGATAGAGAAGCGGGTACAGGAAGTTGAGAAAAGCGCAGACTTGAAACCGGAAACGTTCGATGACGTCGACGTTGAAGCGGTAGTTAAAAACGCTACTGTACCTTGGCACGACATTCCTTATGATGAACAAGTAAGTAACAAAATGCTCTCAATCCTGATAAATAATCGATGATTAGGAAAAAGTTTCAACTTCCATATGTGGTTGACAGGTTCTCCGTAAAACCGAAAAGATTCAAGCTTTCCAAAAAGGTTTGCAGAAGGATCTCTGCGCTACTAATAGGATACTCAAATCTTACACGGAATCCTGGACGCTTGAGAATATCATAAGATCGCCTGTTCTTTCGCACTACAGAAACAAATGCGAGTTTACAATCGGTAAATTTGAGTTGGTTACAGCGAAATTTTTGTTGATGAATCAAATGGTAAAAGCTGTTACTTTGTTTAGGAGTTCATCCAGGCACAGGGGAAACTACGATCGGGTTCCGTCTATCAAGCTATAAGAAAGGATCGACGGCAGTAGGTCCAATCAAGGGTTTACCTCACGTTCCGTTACATGTGATCGAAGCTGTTGGGCTGATTGAAGGCTTCATTCGCAAGAGCGGCATTAACCATTATGATCCAGAAACACACGACGGAGTCTGGAAGCAGTTGACTGTGAGATCTAATGTAATGGAAGATCTTCTACTGATTTTGGTATTGAACGGCAAGGTTAGTGTTCAGAAGTACAGCTGCTGTATTCTGCGATCTTGTGTTGTGCCTGCATCTCATGTGACGTATGCATTTATGTTCCCAGAATATCACTCGGGAACAATTAGAAGAGGTTCGAAAACAGTTGGAAGAATTTTGTGCTACTCAGTCGTCATTAAGCTTGTACCTGAAGCTTGTGGAGTCATCAGGACATGCTGCAATTGGAGATTTAATGCATGTTGCAGGCGAGAAAGCTATTCTCGAGAAAATGGCGGGTCTGGAATTTCAAGTATCTCCAGAATCATTCTTCCAGGTTAATACTAAAGCTGCTGAGGTTTGTTTCAAATTGTTTTTGTTTATTCTCGCATTTAATCAATCCAGTAATAATATTTGGCCTCCTTCTAGAAACTTATTGATGCCATTCGACTGTATGCGGAGCTTGATGAAGATACATGCCTGTTGGACATATGTTGTGGCACTGGCGTATTGGGATTGTGTCTGGCTAAGAGTTGCGGGGAAGTTTATGGTGTTGAAATGGTCAGAAGTGCAGTAGACGATGCAAACCAGAATGCTGAGCGCAATGAACTAAAAGAGAAATGCCAGTTTTACTGTGGAAAAGCGGAAGATCTAGTGGATGTACTAACATATCAAACAAAAAAGAAAAAGATTGTAGCTGTGATCGACCCACCTCGTGCAGGGGCTCATCCTAAAGTCTTGCAAACTTTAAGACGATGTCCGGCCGTTAATACAATCATCTACGTTTCATGTGATGCAGAAGCAGCTAAGAAGAATTTTGTCGACTTCGGACGTCCAGAATCCAAGAAGTATCGAGGCGAACCTTTTGTTCCCAAACGTTTTATACCTGTCGACTTGTTTCCTATGACTCCACACTTAGAGTTAATCTTGATAATGGATCGAGTTTGTGCGTAATTGTAATTCATAATTTGGCAATAAATATATGTTAAAACCTATCGTTATATTTTGATGGCACTGGCACCAAATTTGTCATCGAGTTGCCATAAAATCTATGCTCGCTGAACTACTCTCAACCTGAGCGGTAAATTTCAACCTCCACCTTGAAGAAATAAATCCAAATCTGTAAATTCAATGTCGGGGCTGTTCGAAAAAGTCCAATAAAATTGCAAAGTTGAACAATAATATCAACTGTGTGCTGAATTTGGCCACGAGCGAACGGTAAGTTCCATGCTCTGAAGTAACTGTCTGAATCTGAAATCACAACAGCGAGAAGCTAAAATCTGATTTTAGACTGATTAAGACATGAAATTGCCAGCAAAAAAATCCGTATACTGTACTGGAAGGTCTGCTGTGGAGTTAATGTTTTATGATTATGTTTCTAATTCAAATTACAATTGTCTCTTCAGATGGCGTCAACTGTCGGCCAAGGTGCAAAGGCTGTTGTCACAGCAGGAAGGCAAGTGAAACCAATTTTGTCGACGGACAAGTTACAGGCCAAAAGGCGGGTTCTTAATCTTTACAAAGCTTGGTACCGACAAATTCCCTATGTGGGTAAGAAAGCTCGAAACGTTCTTTATCTAAAATTGACGGAGAGCTCCATCTGATACATGCCTAATGAGATGTGTCTTTTTATTTTTTTATGGTTACAGTGATGGACTACGACATCCCCAAAACAGTCGAGGACTGCAGGAAGAAGCTTCGGGAAGAGTTCGATAAACACAAAAACGTCGAAGATATCAGAGTCATTGATTTGCTGGTCGTGAAGGTACAATTAAGACAAGCTCTGAAATCGGTGACTTGGATTTTTGTACACTACTTCGAGTATAACATTGGCATCTCTATTTTTAGGGTCAGATGGAACTGAAAGAAACAGCAGAAATCTGGAAACAAAAGGGTCACATAATGGACTACTTCCGGGAAACGGTGGAACCTAAGCCTAAGGGATTCTTGTCAAAGTTTTTGGCTGGTGCTGAGTAGAATAGGGATAAGACTCTGAAGCATTGCCGGTGCGACATAGCCGATTGTTTAGAACCTGTAAATTTATTTTAGTTTTAGAAAGCGATTTGCTCGAATGGATGCATACGCAGCAAACATCCTTGTCCGTCTGAGCGCTTTTGTTGATTATGTTCTGGTCAGTAAGCAAATTTTTGGTGTGATCAGATCAAAACATTGATTCCGTACAATGTAATAAAGGCGCATGGACGTAAATAAGCCTAGTATATAGCCCCAGGGATCCGATCGCGCGTATCAAAGTTAGTAGCTCTGTAATGATAGGCATGTCCAACATGTTTCATAATTTTAGCGTTTATTCAGCATATGGTTCAGGAAGAATGACTGGAGTACCCATTTGCGATGATGAGCCATGATATTGCTTTCATTTAAGACCTCGCATAGCTAAAACTGGAAGCCCTGGAGTTAAGCTCTAACGCTCGAGGGAGCTAATTCCTTGGAAATCTGGAAGAATAGAAAAGTAGCAAGAACTGAACGTTTGATAGTTCTGCTGCTAACAAGTGACATCCAGGAGGCTAGAAACACAGCTGTCGTATAACATTGTTTTTTCTTGTTAGTATGCTCGAGGTCTGACAATTGACGGCGGCCAAAGGCAAAACACATGGTCAGTGTGTTATGCAGCGAAAGATTTTGGGAAATGACCAGCGCTGAGAACGAGGAGGCAGCTGCAAGTTGAGACAACCTACGAGATGGAATTTGTATTGTTGAGGTAGAGACTGGGGGAATTTGTTGATTACGACTGAGAGCGAGAGAAGGCAGTCAAACAGGTAGAGGAAAGGGTTTGGGCCAGGTGAGACGAGAGCGAGGGCGAGACAGGTATGAACAGCAAGCAGGAGCAGGTATGTAACAAGTTGCTGTTTAGAAAGGTTTTGGTAATTTTGAAAGTCTCAAGTTGGCGAAGGAACGGGAACAATCTTTCAGTTTCTGAGCGCGAGGTGCATGCCAGCTACTTGATGCAGGTTGCTGATTCAACTCCATTGCGAAACCTGTGTGGATTTATCCAGACGAGTGATTTGAGCGATCTTGCAACGGCGATTCCTGCAAGCTGTGGTGCAGTGTCCATTGATTTTGTTCGTTTTATTGCTGAATCCATATAAATCCGAATCATCAAAAAGCCGTCAATTTGTGTGACAGTCTCGGTGAATTCTGTTCCAGCCTGGGAAACTCTTTGACGATCTTACAATCTTTGCTGAGCAAACCACAGGTGGTTATACAGCATCTTCAGTGAGGAGCAATTCCTGGAATCTTAACTTGATAACACGACGATATTATTGACTGCCGGGCACTCCAAAATGACGTAAGTTGAAAACTACAGCTTCGCACACAAAGCTTCAGATATTTACGCCACGTTTGAGTAAGCAAGTAATTTCCAGCCGTTGTTTCTGGAACTTTCAGAGTTTAGCGAAGGGGACTGTTTGCAATTCTCTGTCTTTATATTTTATGCAGGATTGTTGTAGACTGACTGACACGACAAAGCTGACTTGAGTTATTAGTTGGCGGGCTAATCGATAGATTATTTGGGAACACGCTGATGACAATAGTGGCTTTATTGTATACTCCAGATTGCCATTTCTGGGTTACTAGCCAGAATAGCCTCACGCGAACAATGCTTGCTCTAGAAAATAATGTCCTCACCGAAGTACTAGTAAATAGGTTCTTAGGAGGCAAAATAAATCATCACACACGATTTGTAGGTTCATGTGCTGGACAAATATGGGGCGATCGGAAGTACAGCATAATTTTAGGCCACTGCCGGAACTGCTGCGACATGCTTTATTTTCTCCAGCAGGCGAATGCATGAGTTACATCAATACTTATAGAACCGCCACTCGACTTTTGTTTGCCCAAGTCATTATCAAGAATAGGAATGACACACGTTTGCAAACATGGTCAAGATGAGAATTGGAAACATGACAAGGTGTAAAAGTAGCCTGTAAATTCCCTTGAACCACTGCCCGAGAGAAGCAACTGAAATTATATGTACAATTATTCATGCAGTATGATAATTCCGAGTGTGTAGGTGTAGTTAGTCAGCGTCGGAAAAAAGCGACAATCACCTGCATTAAACATGATATCGGATGGAAACATAAATTCATAAATTGTGCATATGAGAATCTTATGAAATGCTAATTACGTTTGTGGGACGACAGCGTGCCGCAATAAAGCTTTGATCGTGCGAAATAAGACTGCCATTTGACTGCACGTCTGCAAATAAGATTCGCAGAAAAGTGAAAGGGCCATTACACACAAGACTTTTTGTCTTGTTTCCAATGCAAAGGTTCAATGGAAATCGTGTATGCGAGAATTAAATCTGAGCTGTAGTCACAAGATATGAAAGGGTTTTTCAGTTTATGCCTGAAGGTGACAGCGCTTATTCGCGGTTCAGGGTCGAGCTCCATTCACGCTTTAACAAAATGTTTGTTTCTTGTTTCTCATACAGGATGTTGAACAGCCCAACGACCGGCGCCCTCTGACTGTGAGTCTGAATCACAAGGAGCAAAAACAATCAGCGTGTCCTGGAGTAGTGCTAAAAGACTTCTAATGCGCACCTGATTCTGCAACCAGAGGAGAAAAAACTGGACAAAACGTGTGTCGCTTGCGTGCGAGGGCTTTCGTGGACCGGAAGTGAGTGGGTTGGAGCGACAGTGAGCGGGTGCAATTCCCGGTGGACACGAATTGCAATGATCAAGAAGTGAAGGCCCGAGTTTGAATCAGAATCATACGGTCAAGCGGTTTCGGAGGCAGTTTTAGTGGTGAAGAGTGAAGTGTTAATGTTGCGTAAAATCACAATGTGTTCTACTTGGTGGAAACGTAACCATTCATTAGCTATGGCAAAAAATATGCAGTTGTTCTTGGTTCTTTTGTGCTGTTTCGTCTCAAACTTGAGTACCGTTTACGGTCACGTGGGACTTACGTTTCCGCCCGCCCGCAAATATGACCTGGACTTTCTTGACGCGATTCGGACAAAGCCTCCATGTGGGATGCCAAAAGGTGAGTGGATTTCGAATGAGTTGAATACGTTTCCTATAGTTTCATAATTAGCAAAGGGTCTATTTGTTAAGTAGCCTCCTGTGAGACATTTCAAGTCATTTCAAAGAAAGCTTCTGGGCATAGGGATGTGTATGCAATTGTTTACAGAAAAAAGCTGGTGAAAAATGAACAAGTTTGTTTTTGTGTGAAGGAGAGACGCATTGTCGTAGGTGGAAACAATGGTTGCGTAACAAAAATTGTGTTGTTTGCGCAGCGCAAATTGCAAATGTTGTAACATTCTGTGGGAAAGCGAATGATGATGAGCTCATATTGAAAACCAAATGGGTAGTGACCACATAATTTTTATGTGTCGAGAAGGCTCCAAGTCGAATTGCATTGCATAACCCCGACTGAAATAGGCCAGAACAATTAACACACGTTCTTGTTCCGAGAAGGTTTTGAAATTTCAGTTGCTTCTTCTTGGTCATATATATTAGAGGATATTCGGCATGTCTTTTGCCGACTTTAGTTTACAAGCTGTGGTTGAGGCTCCTTCAAGAGAGCAGACCCTGGTTTCGCAGTTTTGCAAATTATGAGTATAATTGAAGGAGATTTATTCGAGGTTGAGCGACTACGAGGACACGGGACGGAGACCACGTGTGGAGTCCAACTTTGAGCTCGAGTTGATCCGTTGCCTCAGTCAGTGAGTCAGTGTGCAAAGCTTAACTTTGAAATCTTTAGGTTTCAAAAGATTACAATTAAAAGTCAGAAGGTGAAGCGGATGAGAGATGCGCCCAAGACGTTTAGCACGAGGTCAAAGGGCTGTTTTGAGTTTTTTGAGTCTGAAGGAGCGGACCTGCTGCCAGGGAACGGAAGAAAGGATGATTGTTGCGTGTCAGGTCGGCGATTAGGATGATTTTGCCAGGTTGAATTCAAGTTGGGACTGCAGGTAGTAATGAGAGGCGACTTGTTGTTCTTCTCTGCATACGAAGGAGGTGATGGCGAGACAGGTGGAGAGAGCCGTTTCGAGATGTGAAATCTCGCCGGTAGTTGATCCTGAGAGGCTCTTGTAACGAAATACGGCAAATTAATACCTGCTCGGTGTATGAATTCAAAATTCCTCGGGAAGAAGAAGCAGAAACCGGTTTGATGATGAACAAGGTCGACCAAGTGGGATCTGCGGGAAGCTCAAGCTCTTGGTCATTCTGAATTCCGATTGCAGGAGCCCAGCCATTAAAATGCCGATTGGCACACCTGTTTTGCCGATACAACAAATCTTCACATCTTATCTCGCTTTGGACATTCAAGGTTTATGGAGCAGGCGATAACATTGAATGGACGCCAAATCCTGGAGTACGATTGAATGAAGAGGCCAGAAGTCTTGTAACGATATCGAGATTCGCGGTCCAAGTTGCTCGAACTGTAGCTGAGGAAAATTTGTGAAGAAACTACTTGGGATGAGCCTTGTTGGTTGGGCTTGACAAGCAAAGTTGAGGTTGTTTGGGTGAAGAAAGATTGAAAGGTGAGAGAAGATAGTCATTTCCGGTCATGAGGAGATCAAAACAAGGAAACGCTTTCAAGGCGGCGTTTGAGGAGTGACAATGCGAGGAGACGTTTGATAAGTGAAACCTTGTTAAGGCAAAGGCGACAAAGTCCTGCAAAACATCTCGTCATCGGCCTAATGTCAGATGTGAGTTTTGAAGTGGAATGAGGCTCTTGGTGGCGTACCTTTCTGTACCGTCGCACATGCAATCATAACAAGGGGAAAAGACCACAAAGAAGATTATATGGAGTTGATTGCAGCGTGTTTGGCAAAAAGATGGAATGATTCATCAAGAGCAAGTATGCGCCAATCTGCAAAAGATGCCATAAAGGCCGCTTAATCGCCTTCCGTACGGAAGGAAGATGAACAAGTTACGTCAAACGTTAAGGCTGATAAACTACAATTTTATATTGAGGTGGTTTAAGGATGTGGTTGTTGGATGGAATAGCGTGCAAAAAATTAAATACTCCTTTTGGTTTTTGCCAACATCTCTCATCGCTCCACAATAACACATAAAATCTGTTGGCGTACTTGAAGGATGTGAGGTCGCGCAAAACTACTGATTTGCCGCCATGTTTTGCTGAAATCAAAAGAGGATAACGCCGAAGTTTTTGCATCCGACTGAACACGAGAATCTGTGGAAACGCTGGTAGCTTGTGGGCTTGAAAATATGAGTTGTTCGTGAAGATTGGCGAGATTCAGTGAGGTGTGGATGCAAGTAAGGCCCAAGACATTAAACCAGATTATGGCTTCCCTTCAGGGACGTCGTGGTTGAGTTAGCAGGTTGACAAACACCAAATTGGATTTCGATGCTCCTTTTGTATTCGAACCCTTGAGAGTAATTTGCACTACAACCGTAAGATGTGTTCGATGACGCAAGAGGGCAAAGGGAAACTCTTTTGCCGATTTACTGTATTACAAAACCCTGTGACATCCTGTAGAGAGGAAAGAGCTGAATTACAAAACATTAGTTTACTCGCTCACCCCAAGGAAATTTTGAATTTTCATGAATGATTCTTTTCTGTTTCAGGGACACTCAAGACGTCGGTACTTTCTGGCTCAAAAATCAACGTTACATGGCATCTGTCCTATCCACACAGAGTAAGTGATGAACCTTGACAAACGACATGTAGTAATTGGATCATCACGTGCACAGCTATCTGAAATTACGTCAAATTAAGCGTCTTTGAATGCACTTGTTTTGTCAATGAACACAAAGAATTGTTATGCCAGTTTCATTCATGTTGAAAAAGTGCTCTTCACTAAGGTGCGTTTTTTCGAGCGAAATCGTTAATGACTCTTGAATATTGGATACAGGGTGGATACCGTTTGGAACTTCTGGATCATCAAGAGCGGCAACTTCTTGATCTGACGCCCAAGACAGAGACAGAGGAATACATCAAGGGAGATCCAACGTGAGTTTACGTTTACCGTTCATTAATCAGATGGCGCAATCCTACATCTTGATTGACGTTTGGAACTAAAGGTTTCCTTGCTTTGTAGCGCGCAATCCCACATGGTCGAGTTGCCAAAAGGCTTCGTCTGTGATGACTGCACTATCAGACTCCTACGACAGGCTTCTGAGTGGTCAAACAATTATCGATTTTGGTCTTGTGCTGACGTCGATATCGTTGACACAAGGAGTTACAAGGAGAATTGCATGGGCAATGGAAGACCAATCGCTGGAAGATGTGTCTGCACCAAAGGTAATTGAGTATTGAAGTCATGTCGGGGGATCGCTTTTTCACTGGTTACAAAATTAATATGTTATGCGATGTGATTTGCAGGATTCCATGGAAGCAGATGTCAGTATCAGGACGAATGTGAAACCGATAAACAATGCAACGGAAACGGTCGGTGCATCGATCTTGGAGGCACCGCGCTGCCGGGAAAACAATGCTTCTGTAACCCAGGCTTCCACGGTGACAAGTGTTCCAAACGAAATGCAGCTAAATTGGCGACGATGAGCCAAGGAGTTGATGTAGCTGGACATAAAAAACATGTTCTTACTGACCGGCTTACAATGTACTACAAGGTCATTCCAGCTGCTAAGGAAGAGAACAGGGAAGTTGAGTTCGTTCTCATGCTTAACGGAACTTCGTACGCTGCTGTTGGGTGGAGACCAGCTGGAATCGGCAAGACTTGCAAATCTTGGCCGTATATTCCAAATTCTTCTGGAACGAATAAAGCACCTGAACGTCAGTCAAAGAGCTCGAAGAAAGAGCCACAAGTCTCGTAAGTTTAAAAATGGCAATGCTTATAGCGTAAGAGCTTGACAAACCGTTTCTGTATGTTTGGGGTCATTTACAGAGAAAGCAAACCAGAGCCTGAAGCTGAAGCCGAGTCTGAGCCTAAATCTGAGCCAAAGCCGGAAGCAGAGGCTGAAGCAGAGCCCGAAGGTCATAGTGAGCCGGAGCCAGAGACAACTTCCAGCAAAAAGAGCAATTCAGGTAATTTCACTGACAAATAAGAAACTTAAGTTGGTTATACGAAAAGCAATGACATGATGTTTTATACTTTGCAGTCCGTATCTCCAGATCATCTTCCGTCGGTGATGAAGGACGCTTTTCGGTTAGCAAAAGTAGTAGCGTCGTTGTAAACTCTAGAGGAAAGCGCGAAACAAAGAAAAAGCATCATCATCATGCATCATCAGCTGAACCAGGTAAATATAATTTCAACAGATGCTTTATTTTTTGTTTTGCCGATTATAATTGCTAATTACACATTGCAGAGCCCGAAGGAGAACCTGAAGGAGAGCCAGAAGGAGAACCACAAGCAGAGACTGAGCCTGAACCAGAATCCACAAAACATGATCATGCTAGTGCTGAGCCAGAATCAGAGCCAGAAAGCGAAGCTGAACCAAAATCTGAAGCCGAAGCTGAACCAAAATCTGAGAGTGAACCTAGTGCATCAGACAAACACGAGCATAAGCAAAGTAGCTCCAGCTCGAAGTACACTGTCACTGAGGTAACTTGTCCACCGAATTCGTTTGTCTTTATTCTCCACTAGGTGATTAATTTAAAACGCCGTTTAAATCTTAATAGTGGACTCCTAAAGCCGATTTCCATGCGATGGACTGCATCGATCTTGTAATGGGTGGGGCCAGAGATGTATATTCACGTATACGGGATTACTACACACGTGACAGATCAACACCCCGACTTGACGCTTTCTGGGGAGGAAAAGAAGACATTACATCAGCAACCGGGTGGGAAAAGGACGGACAAACTGTTTTGATCTTTAGAAGAAAGATTCTGGCTACGGATGATTCCGACCATGACCTCAGTGGCGATCTCCACTTTATCTGGGCTCGAGGGCAAGAGCCGGAAGAATATTACCATCGTCCAGCCTCTGGCCTTGAAAAGGAATCTCCGGGCGTGCCCAAGTTCTATGCTCCAGACGAAATCAAGTACCATGGACACGGTGTTCAACGTGGCATCACCAGAGTTAACTTGTTGAAAGAGTTTGAGCAAATTGTTACTGGCGGGCCTTCGAAGAACAAGGACAGCACAAGTTGCTTGGATTCGTGGTCATACCCACCAGGATGTGTTGCAATCAAAGACGCTCAAAAGCCTTGTTCGTACGTCGCCAGCTGGGAATTCCAACCCAAGTCTAACTCTGTCCGTTTCGTTGTACAAAGCACAGAAGAAAACAAATGGACCGGAATCGGGTTTGCTGCGAGCCCTGCTATGCTCAACGCCGATGCTGTGATTGGCTGGACATCAACAACCCAGCAGTTCTTCATTTTCGACTCGTTTATGAAAACTCGAGCACCTCCGTCTTTGGATTTCAAACAAGACATTTCGGAAATGAGTGGTTCTTATGTTGATGGAGTTCAAGAAATCAAATTCACACGCCCACTCGTTACACGTGATACAGAAGACATTCCGCTGGACAAGTGCCAATTTTTCCTCTTCCCTGTCAAGGGAGGCAAGTACAATGTTCAAAATAAGAAAATTCAACGTCATGAACAAACGCCGATCGCTTCTTACGAAAAAGTCTGCATCCCCGTGAATTGTAAACCTCCCAAGACTCCAGCTTACCTCCGATACCAGATTGGCATCAAGCTCAAGGGTACTCAACAGTATGACGATGATCGTCCTCAGAAATCGGAAACTGACTCGCAGCTCACTAACAGAATCAAAAGAGACTTGGAAACCCGCTTCAGAACCATTCCCGGCTACAGTTCATTGGAACTAACCAACGTGAAGCGAGCTTCAGAGAACGAGCTTGAAGCTCAGATCATGCTCAGCGTTTCACCGAAATCAGAGCTAGCCAACGAAAAAAAGATTCAAGAATACTTGGCGGATACAGTTGTGCAAAGCCAGAATGGACCTTACAGCGTTGAGCCGACATACTTGAGACTGGTAGCTGAAGACAGCGGCTCTTCGGATGACGAAGTCCTGGGCGCCAGTGAATTTGTGAATAACTATCGGATGTGGATTGTCGTTGGATGCGTTGCCGTTCTGATCGTCTTAGCACTAGTCCAAGCTATCATCACGATTGCCAAAGGCACTAAAAAGTCGTCGTCTCAAAAGGTACACGTTGAAACTACGAGCGTAGATGTAATTTAACTGCTGAACTGGTGGTGGGCCTGGAATGTGGGACATCCTTCTAAATGCTTCAAGGTAGAATTAGATAAAACTGGTTCAAAGCTCATAAAAGGGATGGCTTCACTAATCTGTGCTGAATGGATATTCTCTAATAGTGGTTCTTAAGCCAGGAAATTCGTCGGATCTCTGTGATCGTGTTAGTTGATTACCTTTATTGAAATGCACTTGCTGCTTCAACTTTCACCCGTATACTTGGTCATTTGCTTGAGAACTGAAGCTTCGGTTGCTTGCTAGTTTAGTCAGTTGAAGATTTTGGTTTCAGTACTTGATCCTCTTGATTGAATGAAAATATTAATGTGTTTTGTTTGTGACTTCAGGGCTCAAGGTCAAGCAGCTCGGGGATGGCCTGGAGAGACTATTCAGAAACCAACTACGGCTACGATGGATACGACGAGAAGCAGTACAAAGGAAATACGATGCAAATGCAGGCAAACCCAATGCACAGCGACGTGCCAGCTCCCCGACAATCTCACCACAATGGTCATAGCAGAGAAGCATTAGACCAAAATTACGACTCGATAATGCGAAACGGAAATGGAACTCAGTACGGTCACAGCAGTGGACGCAGCCACGGCTACGCAGACCCTTCGCAGTTGGGAATGGAAACCGCCGCGCCGCCAAGTTATCGATCTCTACAGAAATCAGCGAATAATACTCATTCTCATCATCCTTACGGAGGCGGAAGTGGAAACAGCATGGCTTCGCCACACAATAAAAGTACCGACTTTTACTTCATGCCTTCGCAAAGGAGGTATTCGGGCGAGGTTGTACGTGTCTTTGTTGATCACACAAAACGTGATCAATAATCATAAGGATAAGTGCATATAGCTGCAAAAAAACTCAACTTTATGTGTGATGAAATCTTGAACTGCAATCAGCTTTTTAGTCGTTTAAATACTCGTATGGCGTGGGATGATGATCATTTTGTTATCGTTAAGATACTGACAATACTTATTATGTGTACGTGTAGACCGTGCCGAAGCTTACGGCCATTTGAGTCTTCCTTATGTCTTCAGCTTTGGAGCCATCAAATTTGCTAACAATGTGTTTTACCCGCTACTTAATAGCAACTTTTCCTCCCCAGTCGTTGTAGTGTACTCAAGTCAATTTGGACTTACATTTCAGCTTGTGCCAGTATGAAGCCTGAACAAAGAAAGGGTCGAGTAGAGTAGTGGCAAAAGTTTAGTTACTTTGTAGTAAAGTAGTTACTTAAGTGAATCGATCTGTGATCCCACTGTATAAAAGTAATGACGACTGGTACTGATATTGATGCGAGGATTAGACGCATACCTGAATTTTCAAATTATAAGCTAACAAAGTGGATTTTGTCACAAAGGCCATATTGTCAAGATTGTGCAAGGTTCAATGAATGAATGCCAATTTTTTGAGGAAAAGTTGGGACTATCAGCAGTCATTATGAAGGCTTGTGAAGAAAGTCTTGCGAGGAAGGGTATAGTGATGCTGGCAGAGTTCTGTAAATGAATCTGAATTCATGTAACTTAACCAGCAATTTTTAGAGATATTATGACAACGATATATGTACTATAAGTACTTTGTAATCTGCGGAAAT
The DNA here is from genome assembly GCA_034698345.1 of Sphaeridia pumilis. Taxonomy (NCBI): domain Eukaryota; kingdom Metazoa; phylum Arthropoda; class Collembola; order Symphypleona; family Sminthurididae; genus Sphaeridia; species Sphaeridia pumilis. Next base: position 42,260 of record JAQGBJ010000135.1, read on the forward strand.
TGATAAGGAAAATGTAATCCTTGTAGTAAAACAGTAACTGACGTTTTTATATGATCTGTGTCCGGTCAAACTTCATTTCAACGGCTTATTCAAGTCCGGGGACAAAGGAATACCTTTTATGGCCTTTATTTCTTTTTCATTTTCAATGAAGGCTGCGACAAAGTCCATGGTTATCAACGGTTTCGAAAACACTTTGGATCCAAAATGAATTTTCTGGCAAGAATTACTTTTTGGGATGATGATTTATACCCTTAGAATCTACGCAAAACCCGCGCAATCAGAAATAACCGAAGGGAACTTGGACAATTGGTTTCCTTGAAAAAGGTGATCGAAAAACAGGGATTTATTACACCTAGCCTAAAATATTCATTTGGACGTCAGGTTTTTAGCGATGTTGGCTGGACGAGGTACAGCTAAACGTTGTCAAAAGAACACAGTGAGTTATTCGATAGACTTGAGAGAAGTGCAAAAATTGACATGAAGGAAGAAAGGCATGGAGTTTCCCCGATTTCGCACTTGTTGCGCCTTCTTGTGTTTTCGGTTGTCTGTGGATGTCCCGTTATCCATGGATCAGGTATTACACCGCTTACTCATTCCCATTGTTGTTTTGAAAGGTCGAAAAGTACATAGTTTGATACTGTTAAGGTGACCTGTCTACTGTACTTAGCTCACTCGCTTCTTGATGCATATATATCCCCAGAAAAATGAATTACAAATTCGATCTTGTCTTGAGCAATGAGATGGGGACTAGAGGAAGAAGATTTGGCAGTTTTGTTCCTCATTGTTGTTGAGGTATTGCATGATTGAGTGCGTCACCTGCTGGGAAATGTGAGAGGCGACTGTGGGTGAGGTGGAATAATGAAGGAGATTAAAAACGAAAGGGTCACAGAACCAGTAATGTAAATAAGGTCCAGTTAATCCAATTTCACTGACTTTTGCCCATCATCACACTGACTCTGGCAACATGAATTGTTTGTTTCGGGAAACCAGTTTTTACTCCCATCTGGATCCCACGTCGGACGTTATAATATTAATCTTGCAGACCGCACATTAATTACCGACATGTATACAAAATCAATTGGCGGTGAGCTGTAAAAATCTCTCGAAATCCCGAGTTTCATGTCGTTCCCTATTATCAGTGCGTGTAGGAATCAAGCTTTTCTCTTGTATAACCAACTCACAACTGTGGCTATCAATCCTTGCAAAAATCAAACAGCTTTTTGTTGCCTTGAATTGTAAAATTAAGTTTTGACTGAGAAACCGGGTTCGACATTCAGGTGATTGAATGACCTCCTTTATGCGTTTTTTGTGGCGTGACTTGTAAGAAAGATCGTCCCGTTGGATTCCAAGCCGATTCTCCGCATTCACATATATTCACACACATCAACTCCCGGTTAAGCCAATTTAAGAAACGCCATGTCGATATTTCATAAAAATGTTCCAATGTACCACCACGAGGAACGCAGTTTGTTCATTATAATTGACACTGAAGCGTCAGCCATTCAAGTCTTACCTAGAAAAATCATGATTTGCGTGTTCAGTTAGCCCCGAGGAGGATTTCTCGTATATTGATTGAATGCCGTTGGATTTAATGTTGCGGAATTTTGGACAGGTACTCCAACAAGTACGACTAACGATGCGACAATCCCGTCAGTATTCTGCCCAGCTGCTTCTGTGGAGAAATTTACCGAGAAAAACACTTCTTATGGAACGTTCGAACTAAAAGAAACTCCTGCGACCATGGAAACCATTCACGTATATTTGGCTTGCCCTCTTGGAGCGAAAAATATGGGAAGAATCCGAATTCCGACCCTGCATGCAATTGTCAATGTTGTCGGAGCGGAAGAAAGCTCCATTTCAATTACCCAACTTTCAGGAATCACTGGACGTTGCTCGCTCGTGGAACTGGAGAATGGAAGCTGGATCGGCGAATGGGTTCTTGACGAAGAAGGAATTCGCGATTGCAGGGATCAGGTAAGCTGGCTTTGGAGAAGAAAGAAAAGAAAGCAAAGGCGCCAAAAGCTGTTACTAGGTAGTGCAACCTTTGCTGATGTCACAGGATCTCAACCGCCAACTTCAAGAAGTGCGGAAGGTTGCCCAAGACGAAAACATTTCGGTCAAAACATACAGAACCATGAAACCGAAAATATTTGCCCTCCTCAGAAGCGCATGCATCGATCACGATATCGCAGAAGCTTTAATTGCATGTGTAGGAAGGTTCCTGGAACTCGCAGAAATGTACGAAGATGAAGCCCTAGTTGACAGCTTGTTTGAAATAATACAAGATTACCTGGATTGCGTGGGAGAGACGATTTCGGCAGGAGAGCTGATTTCGGTCAAGACCAAAACTTTGACGACGAAATCTATCGTCTTCCCTGTGACAGAAGGGGAGCAGAATCAACCTGTTGCATACGTGATAGAGGCAAATGTCAAGGTGCCCACGGCAGTGGTGGAAATGGCGAGAGAGGTTAAAGCCAGGCCCACCTTAAAAATGATGACGTACAGCAGCGAAGTGTTCAACAACAATTGGAATTATGGAGCTTACGGCAGTGCCGAAGTCGAAGGAGAGGCCATCAGCGTGGTGAATGGTTGGAGGGCGCTGGAACTCGAAATGAAAAACGTTACAATAGCAAACTTGAGCGACCCAATCGTGTACAACATGGCCTTCAATCACACGCCGCAAGATTTCCAATGGGTTTGTGTCTACTGGGACACGACAAGTGAGTGGTTTCTCCTTGTTTAACGATATCGTAAAATTCGCGGAATGCTGTTTGACAATAAATTAAACAGTCACAGGGGAGTATGAGATGAAGAAATCTTGACCGTGTCAAGCGTGTCTTGTGGGATGAGGAAATTTTGTATTATTGCAGAATCCGAATGGTCCAGTGGAGGAATGATTAGCACAAGAGAGGGAAACAATATCACGTGCGAATCGAACCACTTGACAGTTTTTTCGGTGATTTTGGACCCGCGACCAGTTTCTTCGGGCGGGAAGCAACCGGGCGGTGGATCTGGTGACCAAGGTCAAGGGGAGGCGGGCGCTGATTCCGGTTCCGGTGGTTACCAGGATGACAGCAGGTACTCGACGCATCTGCACATTTTGTCGATTTTCTCTACAATCGGATCAGCGACGAGCATGATTGGATTGGCCCTGACCGTCCTCACCTTTGGCATCTTCAGGTACATGAACCGATTGGATCAACTTGCGCTTTGAGTGCTTATGGTTTGACTGAGCAAATTGCTGTTTTGCGCTTGTATTGTCGAATACGTGATGTAAGGCTTTAACTGCTGAAAGGATGCAATGACAAAAGTTGATTTTTTGGATGGGCGAGTGATGCATTGTAAATGCTTCGTGTCATTGGTTTTGGTGAGCGACGGCTTTGTATTTCTGGGGGATGAAGGAATTTGTGCGAGTCGGGGATAATAGCATGGTATCGAAGGACGTAATTGTTGAGGAATCGGCGGTGCTGGGAGGGATTAGCTGCAATTGCTGCTGCGGGTTTATAGCGCTGCAAGACATTCTTGTAATTTCTGCACGCACAAGCGGGAGAAATGATAAGCTGAAAGCATTGGCACATTGGAAATGAATGGAAGATTGAATGATGATTGAGGAGTAAGCGGCTGGTCAATCCTTGATCAAGATGCCAATAACTGTAAAGTTTCGATAATACGCTATCATCATGGATGATGACTTGAGGGACGGCGGCGCTGATGCTTTCAGTAATTTGCTTTCTCGGCAGGAGCTTGAGACGAGATAAGTCGAACCGAATTCTGCTGCAGATGAGCATTTCGCTATTCTTCCTTCACATGTTGTCGCTTCTGAGCGAATCCAAGTTTTGGAACGGGAAATGCCTTGTGCCCGCAATGATGCTCCATTACTTTCTCCTCTCTTCGCTCGCCTGGATGCTCGTCGAGGGACTTTACATGCACACGCTGCTGATTCAGGTCTTCGTGCAGCCCTTCGCCCACTTCATGGCTGTCCGGGTCCTCCTTGCTTGGGGTAAATTGTTCTCAATGTTCTCTTTATACGAATCCGCAGTCCCTGCATTATCCCCTCTTGCGAATTCGGAAAAAATCCGACATTTTTTGTCAAGGGAAGGGAGCGAGCTTTGACTTACTTCCAACAGCTTCCAGGAAAAACCCGAGTCCCGTTGTTTCCAATGTCGAATTATTGAAAACCACTTTGACAATAGAAAAAAATGTCAGGTGAGCCGTTATGTTATTTGCGAAATTTGATATTTTGCCGGTGCGTGCATGTAATGGAGACACGTGCCCGTGAGCGAGCGCCAAGGATGCAACAAGTCGAGTTCCACTTGGGCGTGATCACATTACCTTCCTCCGCTTGTCGGGAAGGCAAAAACATGTGGGGCTGAGAGCGCTGATTGCAACACGTCCGCCATCCTCTCACCTTTGACCTTAACCCGGTTGCATGCCGTATTAACTCTTGTCCATCAAGTTTTTTCTTCCCTCTTCGACAACAATACGCGCAGAGTGCCGTGTTTGACCCGAAAAAGGGAGAAATGCGGAGCGTTGACGTTATAACGGCTCGCTCCTCACATTGGCCTTTGTTTGTGTAGGTTGCCCTTTGATCTTGGTAGGCGTTTGTGCCGGAGTCGACCGACAAGTGTACGAAGAAGGCCGCGACGGCTGGTGCATCATGGCTGGACACTTGAATTACGCCATGTACTACACCGCTTACCTGTCGCCTGCAGCTCTGATGCTTCTCATTAATGTCGTCATTTTCGCAAGGATCATGAACGTTCTGGGTCGCGTGGGCCAAGAAATCAGAAAATCCCAACAATGCACAGGAACCATTGACGCTTCGTCCACAACGTCCAGCAGCGAACATGTTCTGACGAAACCTGCTAGAAACATTTCACCAACACAAATCAAAGGTGCCGTTACTGTCGTTGTGCTACTCGGAATCGGGTGGACACTCGGCTTTTTCGCAATTGGACCTCTGCAGTTACCCTTTCGTTATTTGTTTTGCCTCTGCAACGCCGGACAAGGATTTTTCATCTTCCTGTTCCGTGTCGTGCTTCAACCTCAGGTAATTGTAGCAAGTGTGTAAAAATCCGAGAAAAAAGACATGTTCACGCTCATCTGACTCCATTTATGCAGGCCAACAGAGCTTGGAGACGGGCGTTGACGAGAGGCCTTGCGATGGATGGCGAGTTTTCCAGCTTTGGGTCTAACGGGAAACGGGCTTTTCAACGAGAAAATAATTCCGACTATAAGCGCTCCAGATCACCGTCTCGAGTATCGGCAGACGACTTTAAGCCAAAAATAGTTGCAAAGCTGGACACTGGTCCTTTTGAGGAGTTCAACGATAAATGTTTTGTTGGAGGCAAGTATTGACAGGTGGATTCTCTGTTGAAAAAATTCTGGTCTCTTATTAAGTTGAAGGCTACTAAAGTTCATGAATAGATTTTTAAAAAATCGTGTCAAATCTGGCTAGACAACCATGATAAAATTCATTCAAAATTTCCAATTGGTTGATGCCTATCTAGAGGCTGATTTCAGGTTCTGTGTACAATTCGAGAAACTGGATGGATCATTAATCTAAAATTCTGTTTTGAAAATAAGTTTGTAATTCGAAGTTATGCTGCTAGTAAAAGGGAACTACTGAGACACCCGAACTAGTTAGTTGCATGGCTCTCAATGTTCGTCTTTTGCACTTTGAAATCTTGGAACCGTCATTGTCGTTCGGTACAATTTTGACTTTTTTATTATTCGTTTATACGGGCTAATGATTTGAAGATTGGCGAGGGACACGGTAAATGGGCTTACGCAATCGGAAGCTGTAAATATTCCATTGAGGTGGCGAATAGGGCTTTTGGATTTTGTGCAGCGATGACGGCTAATGAGGACTTGAGAGTGTGCAATCTTCCTTGTGATAACGCTACAGGTCCAAGCAACTTTTTAGATTGATTACAGATGTTCGCATGCCGTAGAAGATTGGGGTAAAACGGTAATTTGACTTTCGGAACAAGGACATTACGCTGCAATTCCTCGGCTCCCTTTTGTTCCGTCCTCATCTGCGGCTCGGAGCAATCTCGGCGAGGTCTTCTTCATCCCACAGACAACTTTATTACAATCATTTTGCAATCATTCAAATCCCCCTAATGACAATATTTAATTGATTCCATCGAATAACTTGTAGTTGCCAGCTAATGACGCTCGTTTACATTGTGGTAGTCATTGTACACACCTATTATTTTCAAGCTGGATTAACCGAAAAGGTCGCCTCCGTCCCAGGCTCTTTTGGCCCGTTTATCGCGCGGTTCCCTCGAACACGAGATTTCGCATTTTATGATGGTCGCTTCTCAGATGATCGGGTCGGTGAGGGAAGAAGATCCGTTGCGGAATGACTTTTTTGAACTGCAGTTTGTAGTCTTGTAGATATGAAAATATAAGCGTGAGGTGTGCGTGGTAAGAATAATTTTAATTACTCATCACTTGCCACTGACACGTTTCGAGTTAGCGAGGCGGGGAAGGGGGAGCTATTATTATTATAATGTTAAATGATGTAATCTTGAGTCAAGAACAGTAGCATGGAGCAATAACACATAGCTGTTTTGATATCTCCGGATCGGGAACGTCATTAAATATTTCACAAGTTGGTCGCTCCCAGTCTTGCGTCCACCTTTAACACGTAGCCCGCCAACTGTAGTATGTGAAGATTGTGTGCATTTTGTAGTTCATTTGCAGCTTTTTCCGCATTTCCTCCACGTGGATATTATCCACTTGCCCCAACAAGAAACGAGTCGGTGGAGAGCAAGTGCATTTATGTTGTTCATTTATGGTAATGTCATGAGCTATAAACTGCGGATTTGGCATGTGAAAAAGGCGGATAAACACTCGTACAATCAACAAAACGCTGGAAGTTTACAAGGAAAAATTTGCACGCCAATTTCTGTGATAAGGCAAAAGATGGAGTGAAATTATGATGAATGATGATGAGCGTGGATGGTGGAGTTAATCTGTGGTCAATTGCTGACCCTTGATTGTAATTCTAATGTTGTTGTGTAATGTTGCGTCTCTGGAATTGGTGGGTGGGGCCGGAGGATCAAACCAACGGCGTGTTTCGATGTTGCGATGGGAGAAAAATTGGCTGTACAGTTTTAAGTTATGCAGATTATTGCTTTCTTGAGGAAACAAAATGACATTCCCGCAAGCATGTCAGGTAACAAGTTTCAGAACGTTTTTCGACAAAAAATAAGGTTATTTAACAGTAGTTATCTTACTTGAACCTTACCCGCCCCTTATTCCATCACCGCAAAATCCGTTTACATTATTGAGACGCTCCTGTATACATATATACTAACAAGTTGCAACTGTTTACACTATACACCTTCTTACATTATATCACTATTGTGTTGCTTGGTACGAAATGTTAGGATTACATACAACAATTTGGAGTCCACCAAGGGGAACAAGGCATATATATGTATGTGTGTGGTTTGTGTAAAAAACAGGTACAGGACTCCATGGTCCGCACGGGTAATATACGGGAGAAGGTAGCTTTAGGAATCCATGAATCAGTTGCACCTGTGCATGAGGAATTACGTAATATTACCGAAACTAATAACAAGAGTCGAGATTCCAATAGTAAATAATATTCTACGCTACACCATATAACTTATACACGGCTAACATGCAATCACAATGAGTAATCAGGTACCACTTTATACCTCATCGAGATGTTGACAAAACTGCGTATTATATGTTCATAAGCTGACTTTGTAAAAGTACCTGCATCTGCCTCCTCGCTAACACTTAAAGGATCAGTTACGCCACCACTAGACAAATAGCAATAAAGTTTGAGTAATAATGATAGGCAGTGACATGCAATCAAAAGAATAGAGACCCGGGACTCGGGTCGAGGAAATGACGTGGAGCTGATGTTGTAAGTTGAGTTGAGATAATCTTTATGAGCTGGTGCAGATTCATCAGTTGACTGACTGAGCTGTATTACTCCTTCCCTTTCACATGATTCTTTGCTGTGTTTTGGAAGACTGAAAGGGGGCCAGGTGTTGGTCTCGGTCGATCTTTACGAGTTTCGTGGTAAGTAGTCGTTCATATGGTTGATAAACTTGTGTGAAAAGTGAGGAGAGAGGTTGCTGTGAGAATCATTACGTGCGACCACCGAGGACGGCAGGTTGTGGTGCAATTTGCCCGCAGTGCTCCTAAACATGCTCGGATCTTCGGAGGAATATTTGGCTGCGGCCCTTCTTTTGCTCCACAAATGGAGCCAAACCACAACAACGACCATTTGCAAAACTAGTAGGACAAAACCACCGAGCAACACACTTAGTGTTGTCGTGCAAGATGTACTTGCTGCCGATGTAACTCCGATGTCGCCGTCAATCCCTTCCCAACCTCCTTCTCGTCGGCTTGGAATCCCGTCCTTTCCGCTGTCCTTGTCGAACTTGAACCGGTCCGAGATTATTATGCTGTTGGCCACCAACAAGTTTTCTTGTGACTCATGATGACTCTGGTTGCCGCCAGTGGCCCAGCTCCTCTTGCGACGACGCCCGAAAGATTTGACGCTCAGGGTTCCGCCGGTCGAAGGGTCTGCGGGGAGGGAGCAGTCGACGGGTTGGCAGGATGGCAGACATGGGGTCAGCAGGGCTTGGAACTGGACAACGGGAGAAGTAGGGAATTTGAAGGCTTCGAATGGAGCTGAAAGCGTCTTGCCGTTGAGCACTTGGGACACGGAGCCCATGATTGTGGGGTCGGTGGGGCATCCACGGGAGTCGATCAAGAGGATTTCTGCGCCGTCACTTCCGTCCATGGCGATGAGCTCTCGAACAAAGATTTCGTATGGACTCTCTTGGTCCACAATTTCGAAGCGGAGGGACAGAGGATCACCGACCTGTCAAAAGAATATTTTTGCATTCAATTAATAATGAGCGCTTCCGCTGAAACTAGTTTCGAGTGGCTTTTCCTTCCTGTGCTTTCACTACTTGAGAAGCATTCATTTTCATTGAATCGGAATGCTGGCCTATGAGAGATAAAAATCTGTTTCGTACCTGAGCAGTGTTGATGTCTCCGCCCAAGCGGTCCGTGATTCTCATTGTAACGTTGGGGGCGGGTACGACGGCAGATTCGCTAGCAATGGACTGAATGCGTCCGTTGACTTGCAGTTCGATTCCATGGGCAACGCTCTGGTTCTTGAGATGGAAGGAGCATCGAATGTCAAAGCCTAAATCTGAGCTGGTCATGATTTGGTCGTGGTGCTGGAGGACGAGGTTGGCGGCAAAGTTGCCGGGTTCTTCTTGTCTCACGCCGCAGTTGGGGTCAGCATATTCCATTTCAATGTCGAAGGTCATGGCGTTCTTGACGTCGACGACACAGGCGTTGGGTCTTGGGCGGGAATATATTTTGCCGTTGAATATTTTGTTGGTTGTGATGGTAGCCTTGAGGTGGTCGGCGAGACATTCGAGTGAGACGTTGTAGCAGGCGCCGCGTTCCCAGGAACTTCCGTTGGTCGTCAAGTAGGGCTCTTCAACGAGGGCGACAGTGGCAGTGGCGTGGTGACTAAGGCGACAAACACCCTCGACGTCAAAATCAAAAGTGTGACAACGGAAGGGAGCTGTCAAGCAGAGTTGTCGGCAGTCGTCTTCGTTAGGGACGTCTTCGTGAAGAGCGTCGACGGTCTTGAGGAGTCTGTTCTCGATCTTTTTGAATTCGCACATTTTGCTCGGTTCGGGCACACATTGGTTTTCGACGTAGTCCATGTATGGCTCAGGTGTCAGCTTTGCAGATGAAGAATAGCTAATTCGGTCCAAGTCGCTCATCCTACAATCCCCTGTTCTGCTGTCGTAAGCCGCAGATCTGTGGGAACAAATTTCAGCTTGATTACCATCTACTCCATTGCCTTTAACTTGATCATCTGCATAATAGCGTGATTGCGGCATTTTTGGCACAAGTTCCTCTCACTCACTTCCCTCGACAACCTCATAAATGATCTTTGTTACGGCTTTCATCCGTTACCCGGCCATCCTCTTCCCATTATACTTTAGATGCATTTCGCAAAATTCCCTCCAACTCGACTCTCATCAGGTTTCAAGTTCCAAACATTTCAGTTTTCAGTCACATTCATTTCTGTAGAAGAAGCAAGGAAATGAATTTGATACTTTTGGTTCTGCATTCCTGAAATTGGCCTGAAGAAGAAGTAGAAAAGTTTCCATCTTTGTTGGCTTGCAAGGATGAAGAAAGGATGCTCTTGCACTTTGCACCGGATTCAACACAAAGGTCAGTTGATTTGCCGTTGTGTGTCTGTGTGATGGATAATGTGAGTGAATATAAAGTCATTTTGGCACGAAATGTGTATTGTCAAGAACCGGTGTTGCATTCATTTTGCAAAATTTGAAATATGATCGACACATCGACAGCTCCGACTACAGCACGAAGCGGGTCAAAGAAACACGATATGAAGAAATGTTTGAAAAGCGTCCGTAAATGAGCATGTCAAATGTGAAAGAGGTCTCTGAAGCTGTCTGTGGAGTACTTGAAAAAGTCGGACTGACTGATGGTGATAATAAGTTAAATTCGGAATACCGGTCTGTCTCCCAACTGACGTCTGATCCCAACAGGTTGATACGTCATATTTCGGCTTTGTGGCCATTTGCAGGGCAAAGATTGTACAGAATTGCGAGGACTCGTTTCGTTATTGGACTCGGATGGATCCAGGTATACGAGTCTCTCGGCGGGTCTCGTGATTGGAATTACAGCCGGGAGGTAAAAGCCAGTTTTTGCGATGCACAAAGTGTGCTCGAGTCGAGCTGCTCGGAGATATTGGCGTAACCTTTGCCATCTAATCTTATTGTTGTAATAGTAATAGTGAGCGACTAGCGGTTCTGCTCACAAAAAGGAATCGCTTCTTTCTCGCTCGATACACAGCATTTGACCTGACACTATTCATTTTTTTATCTTTCCCTCGGAGCTATGGGCTTATGGAGAGGCTTGGCTTGGGCTCATGCTCGCTGCCCTGCATCCACATGAAAACAACTGGCCGCTTAACAGGTGAGGCGGTGGCTAACTGTACCGCAAATGATGAACGACCCGCCAAATGGTTCTTTCTCAAAGTTGGGAAATAAGAATCCATCCGAGAAGTGGTCGTATTAAGGTCTAATTGAAGGACTTTTTGTAATTGACCTGCGACAAAGTGTTAGTTAGTCTGAGTCGACGGATTGGATTTGGCGTGCGAAATTCGGTCAGCGGGCTGTGAAATGTGAGACGTGAGAAGTATGACAGGATGCGGAAATGTACTATGCTAATGCGAATGCCATGGGAACTGCAGGGATGGACATCCGCGGCCGGGAAGCGTTCTCATCCTTACTCCCGAAGATCCTGCGTCCGAATGCACTCTTCGCCCTTGTCCTTTCTCGGCCGGCAGAAGCCCTGCCTCAAATGGACAGCTTATGGTTTCGAGAAGGGAAGAGATGCAATCCTTTCACACGATGACATCAAAGAAAGAAGAACCTTTCGCTGATAAATGACCGGCTGACTGAATGACGGTAAATTGTGGTCTGTCTCGTCCTGAGCCCATCGCCGTCGCCGGCCAGCAACAAGACGGACAATGTGACTCACTCAGCGGGGCAATGTCACACTGCCTTGACTCACGCTCAGTTATCGCCATCCTTGATTATTTTCGCAAACAATATAAGAAACCTACATTATGGTGAAGATGAGGAAAATTTACAACTTTTTAACCCCTTTTGTGTGTAAGAATGCCAACTGTTGCATAAACTGAAGCAACTTGATTCTTTTGATTATCATTGCCAAATCGCCTCTCCTGCCAAGCGGATGGGTCTTTGGAGCATCGAGGCGAGTTCCGAGCCTCTCAAAGTTATCCATAAAGTTTCCTCGTAATTAAAGGCAGAGATTCTCTTGGTATACATCCGGGTATTCACATCACATAATATGCATATGTTAAATGCTGAATCAACAAAGTGTTGATAAAAGTCTTCTTCCGCTTGCCCCAACTCTTTAAACTTTAACGGGTTTCGACCATTGACCATACAAGAACCAAATTCTGTTAACTACTTAACTACCGCTACAAAATGATTCATTTCCAAAGAACTGATAGTTCAGCGTAGCTTGAAATTGACTTGCATATAATGAGGGACTCATACAGGCTTCCAGTTCTGGGCTTGGTTTCATTGACAAGACGGAAAAAATATCGGCAGTAGCCAGCAACTTTTCGGCAGCCCATTAATATTCAACTGCGGTTCACGAGAAGCTATCAGAAGGCTCACGTTTAAACGATTACATTTGCTGGTAGCGGATCGCCATGAGTGTTTTTAAGGCGAATCTCATCAAAAAGCGCGTAATGTCAATTAATAAGCTATAAGAGGCTACTGGTGGTCGTGGGGAAAGAAATTCCATTAATGGACGAGGCTCACCTGCACGAGAATTCTCGTTCTTGGATACAAGCGTCGAGACAAGCCATTCGGTTTGGCATCTGGATTTGCTTCTTTTCGGAGCCCTTGAGGAAGTGGCCTCGAACAGTGTCGAAGGCCCAGGAGCGATCACAGCTTCTGGCACTTGGAAGACATAATTTCTGGGCGTACATTGTAAAGACGGGGAACTGTGACTTGATGAGCAAATCTGAAAGGAAGACAAACAAAGTGGTTTAGTTTAAAGTTGTAAAGGCAAGCATAGACACAAGATCATTGTTTCTGGGGTCCGGAGGAGCGTCTCTGGATCTTGGAATCATCGGCTGATAAGATTAGCACTTTGAATGGACTATGAGCATTTTATGAGCCTTTCAAGCTGAGCTCCATACTTTGTACTTGGCCGGGTTGCCGACTCGTGGCTATAATCTTGAACGAGTTATTATTACAGTTAGTCATATACAGTATGAGGATACACTATTTTATTTACGTTCCCAAATCTGAGGCGACAAAGGTATTTAGCTGAAATTGTTTGATACGCATGAATGGAATAAGGAAATGGTATGACGTGAAACAATGGAAAGCGGAATAAAAATAAAAATATTTTGAAATCTGGCACAGGATGAAAAGACATGGCACACGTTGTGAATGAAGATTGGTTTGGAGCGGCGGCGCGCTTCTGCCCGAGGGGAAATGATGTAGAAAGTAATTAGTGTTTATACAGAAGTAAATGTGGATGCATCCTATTATCGGCTCGAATTCCTTGTAAGTGTATGCGTAATTGTAAGTCGATAAGTTTGCAGTTGGGGGCTGTAAACGAAATGGAACAATCGCAGATAAGTTTCCGTTTGACGTCAATCGTTGGATTCTATCTGATGGCTCCATCCCGGCACCCCACCGACCGAGTGCGACGACAACGTCCTTTAACGATTCTTTCCTTGTCAATATTAGTCGTACTTCTTGATTCCGTGTGACAGAAGGCTCCAATCCTCTGATTAATAACTTATGAGCCATAGCGCTAACAAAAACAGTCAGTGTCTTGTAAACTCGGCTTGATTTCAGGCCCGCGTTTCGTATCAGTTATAACACCAGTGCCCAGGTGTCTTTGATTAACATTTTTCAACCAAGTGCCCCCAAGTTTCGTTGGCGGTTCTTGAAGCCCTTCAACCGAATTCGGCGGTCTCTAACATTGGAAGACGAAGAAGAAGGAGGTAAAACTTTTATCTGACAGTAGCGGTGGGGGCTGTTAAGGTGTAAACTGGGAATTGTCGTGCAAGACAAGGAGATCTCTGTTCTAGAATTACGAGCCTTGATTGCAATAGCCAGCCATGCATCAGATGTTTAAGATTCTGCGGGAGCGGCAAAATGGTTTTGTTCTGGAGTTGCGAATTAAAAGCCGCTCGACCCAGATCCTTAAGGTTACGAATGATGAAATGGTTGTTATAATTACGGAAAGCTGTTGTGAGAGGGGGAAATGGCAAAATGGCGTATTGCCGTGTTAGGAAGAGAAATGTGGGAGCGAGGCGACGATAAACTTGAACTTGAACTGGTCGTAATCGAATATGCCAGAGGCTAAGAAGATGCGATTGCTCATTCACGGCTCGAAGTTGAGCGAAACCTGCTTGGCAAAATGTCCGTCGCTAGCAAAAGTGCAATGAAATTTAAATGTGTTCTGGTTTGAGGTGGGTGCTGGTGGTGCTCCTTGCTCCTCTTTAAGCCTTCTTTACTTGTAGAGACTTAACTTTTCTCATTATTGGCTTGTTAGACGACTTGAGCTGAATGACGAATAGAGGCTCCCACGGAAGTTTGCCATTCATCGTCAAGATCTTCATCCTCCTGACATGACAACCTCCGTCGACCCAGCCCGTTTGCTCAACTCCCTTCTTACGGCATCGTCGAATTTTAAATGAATTTGTCGTCTTTCCCCATTTGGGCAGCAGACCAGCAAGGTCATTTTCATGTACTCGGGATGCTGAAAAGCAGAAGCACTTGCAGCTTGCCCGCGGGGAGTTATGCAATTGTTGTGTGCGTAACAATATATCTACATGTAATAATAATAATGATAAGGAGCCAATTTTAAGGTGAAATCGATAAGACCTGAAATCTGAGGCCATAAAATTTGGTATCCAGTAATGAAGGATTGTTGTCAAAGGAAGTTTATTCCTTGTGCTTCAAACTAACTGTGAACAAAGTTATGTTGAGACAAGTTAAGGAATTGAAATTGACAAGTGAGTGAGGGGAAACTGTCTCTTGACTTACAATTCAATCAAATTTGTCGTTGAGAGAGGTTGGAAATAGCTGACATTCAGTTATGAGGTTGTGTGGACCGGGAAAACGAGTCGGTTTTGTATGTGTGGACGTGGAGGATAAGAGGTTCGGGTGGAGTAACAGGTTCGGTGCGACGGAAATCTAGCACAATGAACGTAGCTCTGATGTTGGGCAGGTGAAATTGTTGACTTGTTGTAATTGTCCATAATCAGCCCAGGAGAGCTACTCTCGACAGTTTGTAGTGGCTCTCAGGCGCGCTCAACGACTTGGACTATTCATTAAGATGCTCTTAGAAGAGGTGGCAGGGCAAGGAACTGACTGACTGACGACTGTCGCTGGTGGATCCATCAATCCATCCAACTGGGCCACCAGCTATACCACATGATCTCATCCGGAGGACAAGTGTGAAATGTTGTGATTTGAAGGAAATGCAATTATGACGAGGGAGACGCTATTACAAACGCTATGTAGAAGGGCCATCAAGTGATTCCATCTCCCTTCCGGAGGGCTCAATCAAGTTTGCTATTGCCCCTCATCCAAATGGCGTAATGGTTCTGCGAGTGGATTGTGGATTATGGGCTTTTGGGCCGCAAGGGACAGGAGGAATCAAGGAAGCCGAGTTACGATACGATAGGGTTAAAGAGCTCGTTGGAGGACTATGAGGACTCTAACGGTTTTTGTGTTCTCACCTGCTTTGTCTCCAGCCTGAGTCCTGAACAAGACGCAGAGTCCCGTTTCGAAGTTGACTGCTTCGCATTCTCGGACGTTGCGACATGCTTGGAGACATTCAGCCAGCTGAAGGGTTCCCGGTTTGGTTTCCAAGATGTCTTGGTTGGCACTGAACATCCAGCCAGTAATCACTTCGAAAGTGGCGTCCTGACTGTCACAACTCGAAACGTCATACTGAGCACGGACAAGAGTCCCGCTCTCCAACACCACACACACTACAAATAGTGCAGTGGCTGAAAGCCGGAGTTGCCACATTTTGATCACGAATACCTATTATTGATTCACCCGCCTGCCAATTGAAGTCACTTATTTTTGATTCACTGTTGTCAAGTGTTGTAGGTGTTGGGATGTGGTGGGCGAAATATGGGAGCGGTGTGTGGTGGTTGGGGCGACTGCTGAATTGTGGACTGTTCGGGGAAGAGGAAGACGACGGGGTTGCACTTTGCGCGGAGGCCTCCGGACGACTGATTAGTGATTCACCTGTGCAACCCTTTGAATACGGGATTCCGTAGTAGGTCTGGGGGTGAAAAGTAATGTTTCTCCTGTCCCTGATCCGCTGATCTCTCGCAGGGGTTGAGTTGTTGGATCGGACAGCGGAATAACTGAATACCAAGACAACGGCACAAGGGGCAGCGGAGAAAGAAGATGAGTCGAGAAAGAAGTCCACGTTGTCCTCAAGAGTCTGCTTTGATGGGCCAACGAGATCCACGTTAACTTACGGGAAATTCAAGGTGTTACTTATAGTTGTTGAAGGTAGAAATACAAGGAGAACAAGACTCAACAAACCAGCTGCTCCAACGACGTCCGGGCCAAAAGATGCAAGAAAGGTGACGGCAGTGGTCGCCGATGGCGGATGACGGCGGTGGACACGGAAAAACTGACTCAACAACCCACGGCCCCAGCGCATCCTTCGTCACACGTCAGTCAGTCAGTCAGTCCGGCTCCATAACCGGATAACTTGCGCCTTGCCACATTTTACAACGAAAACATGTGATAAGTTCCGTTAGCTGGAGCTCGAAACACTCAAGTGGGACCGAAATGAAGACGTGACTCGTCGGCGTCATTGGGAATTTGAAACGTACAACTGAATTGATCAGACGGAATTGAAATGACAGACGGCCTCAGCCAGTTAGCTACCTTCTTTCAGATGCTATTTTGTGTCTGTATCATAATTCCGTTTCGTATGCATGGGAACGATTCCCCATGATCCCGTCTATTAGCCATGTTCAGAAAATGTCAGAATGCACAGGTTGAATTACAACTCCCTGACTTGCATTGTTATCCTTGCTATTGTATATGCGTCTTTGTATTGCTAATCCAGGAATCTGGATTTCAATTAAGCAACGTGTGGGCTCATGTGTCCGTTCAGTCAGAGTCTGGACAAAAGCTGGAAAGCCGTTGTGTTCTCTTGTGGCGATTTACAGCTTTGGAGCAAGTAACGGCGCAGGGACCGAGAACAATGAGGAAGTGAAAGGAACTCGAATTGTTGCAAGCTTCTTTTCTTTGTAGAACTGGAACAAACTCCAAGTAAATAGCCGGAACGGCTACGTACGGCATGTCCACTGTCTGTGCGATAATAAAACGCAAAGGGTTCATAAAACTGAACCGTTTATCTGTGTGGATGATAATTTTTCTTGGATAAACTTGGTTGATGTCCGAGTAATATTTTAGCATATCGCAAGCCTGGTGTTCGATGCAGGAACCTTCACGCACGTTACCTCAACGGCTATAACGTGTGTGAGTCAATGCCAAAAAAGGACAACAATATATAAAAGCGCATTTAAACTTTTAGCTGCTCGGTCCAAATTTACAATTGTTGACGTAATGAGCTGCCCTATTGAGCATTGTTTTATTTCCGTTCATAGACGATCATTAGCAATTCCGCATGGTTCCGAGTGGAACTAACGTGTAAATAGTAATTATAATTATCAACTGGAAATTAGATGCTTCTCAACGACGACACTCGACCTGGGAATTTCAGCTTCCAACTTCTGCATCGGCATCAGGTAGTCAAGTAGTAAATAAATAGAATTGCTCTTCGTTTTAGTTATTACGCGCGTGTCTTATGGGGTTTAGAAATCTGCGGGAACAAGGCCATTGGCAGATTAGCATGAAATGTATTAGAAGGATGAGTTTTAATGGACTTGTGTCAGCGCTTCAAAGCTTGAGTCAAAGGTGGTAAATTGGCAAATGATGAATGAGGAGTGTGCGCTATCCTGTGTTGCTATTCCATATTCGCTACTATCAGGTGTTTTAAATGGTTGTGTGTGTGCTGATAGCTGCAGTTTGTAAAGTGCAGACAGTCAATAATATTTGAAGAGGTAAAGTCTATTAAAATGCACAAGAAGTGCATGCATTGAATTGAGGTGCATCAAAGAACGAGTGAGTCGGAGAGGAGGAGGCAACAAAGACTTGGGCGGGGGCTGCTGGAGCGGCGATTTCCTTGCGGCTACGCGGGCTTTTCAAATTTCTCCCAGCTTTATTTACATTGGGCGGAAGGTATTATCCAGGAGGAGTGTGTATATAGTGCATGTATTTACATGGTTGTAGACGGAGGGAATGTTGATACAGATTTCCGCCCAGAAGACGGCAAAAGTTGGCGAAGAAGTGGAAAGGAATAGAAGGAAAAGGGAAGGATTAGACTGACTGCGTTATAGTGAACTTGCTATTAATTCTGCTCGTTGTGAGGGAGGTCTAGAGGAGAGCTAGCGCTAGATTTGCTAGGTTGGTCTCGTACTTGGTTCTAACAAGGCTGCGCTGATCGTCTTGACTTTTACTAGCGTACGGCAGCGTACACACAGCATGGAATTCTGCACATGTTCCTGCTTCACGCAGCACACTTCAACTCGACGATTCATCGACATTACTGACTTAACTCCATCGTCATTATTTTAATGTGATGTGTATGTGTGTGTTCCGTCATCGGAGTGTTCATTTCATTTCCCATTTTACTAGCCGGCAGAGGCCATTCAACAGTATTCAACAACTCGGACGCTCCAGCGCTTCTCTCAACCAACACAAATAACAACTCGAACCTCGTCTATATATATATAATCCTCCAAAGCCTTTCAGCAGCTCGGACAACTACCAGTTAGCGCATCCTAGTTACATTTCAGTTACACTTCACGTGTGGCCCATCTCCTTCCCCTCCGCTCTTGTTGTGTTCAAATAATAATAGTTTTACAATCAGCCAGTGAGCCATCAATCGGCTGACATCGTTACAACTCAATCCAGTTGCGGTTAGGCGAATCCCGCAAACTTTACATCGAGTTCAATTTGTCTCTGCCACAATCCTGCAACTCCAATACGCTTTTTCCAATTAGTATTATTACGTTACTATTACCTCAAGTTGCTAACTATTCTATCCGTAACTTCCCAGTGTAACGACGTCAACACTCTTGGCCCAAACTGTGAAAACTCTGGAAGGAGAAGTTGGAGCCTGTCAAAGTTCAACTGAAAGTGGAAGTTGTCGAATTGGGGGCTTTGTTATTGACAACGTTTGGCAAAACTCGATACCGGAAGACAGGAGTCAGTCAGTTGTGAAGGAGTCTTGAGACAATCGCTAGGTGGGTTTAGGTGAGAACTAAAAGTGTAATCGTAAATCTATTGTTACTCTTCCGAATTGACAACTAAATGGTAACGGATACTTTGTGACATTTGCAGAATCTTCACCATCGTCGTGTTCCAAGTTGCCGTTTGGTTGGTGTTGGTGAGTAAGACGGACTTGATTGTCAAACAGTTACGTGAGACGTGAAGCAAAGGAAGAAAAAATACATGATTGTGGTGGAAGGCGCGTTCGGAAATATTGTTATCGTTGTGTGATTGTGAGCGAGCCATGAGAAGAAATACAGTGACGCCTTCGGAATCCTCAGATTCGTGGTAAGTAATCAGCTGTGTCAGTAAGTGTCAACATGATTATCGCTAATTATACTGGTAGACTGAATAAACTAGGCGGCCGACGACTGGTGATGATGGATAAAAAACCGCTTGCATCTATGATGCCTCGACAGTTGACATTGTTTGTGATGAAGATTATGATGACTGGGGTGCAATGGAATTGTTCGTTGCATTTAAGGTGCATGACGGCACATGTCGACAGATTGTCCATGCAGTCAGTAGGAAGAGTTTTGATTAATCTGGAGTCATCGAGTGACAGTTTGGCGCTAACTAGTTTGATGGTTATTTTGTGACGTACATGTGGATGTGGAGGTAGGGCTGTTGGTGGACGGGTGAAAAAGCGGAGGTAGGAGGCAGGCGGGTTGGAC
Organism: Sphaeridia pumilis; assembly: GCA_034698345.1. NCBI lineage: Eukaryota > Metazoa > Arthropoda > Collembola > Symphypleona > Sminthurididae > Sphaeridia > Sphaeridia pumilis. Next base: position 61,926 of record JAQGBJ010000135.1, read on the forward strand.
AGTTGGACGGGGTGACAGGCATACTCGGGTGGCGGTGTAGGAATTGGAATTTGCGGTAGTGGAATTGGATGAGGGCGGGAGGGAGGATCAAGTGAAAGCGGCGAAAGGAAGGCCTAGCGATTTGGCCTTGTTCCGTTGACAGCGGAATCGTGGACGGGTGGATATTAGCGTTTGATCTGGAGCAGGAAGCAGGAGCGGAGGACTGCCGCTAGCAATAAGGAAAGGACAAGAAGGGAAAGGCTGGAGAAAGGAGGAAATGTGTAAAGTGTGTAGGCAGGAGTGGGGAGAAGTGGGTGAGATGTGTGTGAGGAAGGGTGGGTACTTTGCGGGAGATGAAATTGTAGCAAAAAGGAGAGGAAAGAGTAACGAGGGGAGAAAGGAAAGAAAGAGTTGGAGGGAGGAGTCCTCCTGCCCGCCCGGTGTATTTATAAGTACGCTTCGCTCATGGAAAGTCGGGAATCCGGAAGACGGGAAGGAGAGGCTCGGGAGTGGGCGACAGGAGAAAGCACGGAAATAGCAAAGCGAGAGAAAGCAAGGGTGTGTAAAACGGGAGTTGAGGAGGATAGTGGAGGAGCGGAGAAAATATGAGAGGAGGGAGAAGATCGGCAACGGGCTGGGACGAGTTCCATGCGCCGATCGATCCTCGCCGATTCGCCTACTGAGCCACCACCAGAAACTGGCACAAAGTCAGCAAAGAAAGCAGGAGGACTCGTACGCTCCTCTACTATACTACTCACTGGGGTTGAGCTGGCTCGAAGGACGGTGGGAAATCAATGAAATGCTCACATCGAGGTCAGCCAGTTATTGTTCCACAAAAGGGAACAACACG